>CAAKHF010003285.1:41672-52864 GCA_901007745.1 Hippocampus kuda
GGCAGATGGCCAATCACCTCCAGCGCGATGCGCGGCGGTTCGACCATGCCGATCTGACGGCGGAATTTCAGTTCCAGCGCGGCTGCAAGCTCTGCCGGTGTATGACCCTCGGCTTCGACCTGACCGACAAGCGGAATCATCAAAGCACCATCGCCGGTGATGGTGTACTCGCCGGTCACTCCGGTCCAGCTTACGTAAGTTGTGGACTCCGCATCCCAGCGCATCGCCTTAAGAGACAGCCGATCCTGCGGCAGCAGGCGATATCCTTCGGCCCAGACGGCGCTGGCCGCGAGGGTGAACATCAGCAAAAGGACTTTGAAACAGGTTTTCAAACCTCTGTCTCCCAACTCACTAACTCTACGATCTGTACTACAAACCAAACTGGTGGTTCTGTGATCTTCGATACACAAGAAACGCAAGCTTTGTTAGCCAGACGTCAATAAAATCAACGGGTGCATGCGCATAAGTTCAAGCTAAGCGCTGCTGCGTCGCCTGACAAGGGAAACGGCCCTGTGCCGCGAGAACCCGGCGCCTTGCTCGGCATTCGAAACAATGCCGCGCCACAAGCTGAATCGTTGACAATTTGCGATGCGACACGGGGATCAATTTCCCGACTTTCCGCGCAACCGGCTTGATTCGAACCAAGTGCTGCAGACTTCTTGCAAAACACGTCCAATTCGAACAGATTGAAGCGGTCTCTGCTTGGGTGACACCCACATTGTCGCTGGCGGGTGATTTGTTTGTTGATTTCAAGTGTCGTGGTTCGCCGCGTGGTTCTGAGTTGGATTGAACTGTGAATAGAGTACCCGAAATTCTGCTCTGCATCCTGTTGGGTCTTATCTCTCTGCCCTTCTTCCTTATCGCATGCCTGATTGTTGCAACCTCCGTTGGATTGCCGCTGATGTTTTCGCAGCGGCGCTGTGGCCTGGGCGGGCGCGAGTTCAATCTGTTCAAACTCCGCTCGATGTCCGAGGAGCGTGGGCCAGATGGCGCGTTGTTGCCAGATGATCAAAGACAGACCCGCGCGACGGCCCTGATCCGTCGCTTGCGTCTGGATGAAATCCCGCAATTGCTGCTGATCCTGCGCGGTCACATGGCTCTGGTGGGTCCGCGCCCTCTGCTGCCTGAGACGATTGAAAGTTTTGGGGCCGAAGGCATGTACCGCTGCTCGGTTCGGCCCGGCCTGACCGGTTGGGCGCAGGTCAGCGGCAACACCAACCTCAGCAATTCGGAAAAACTCAGCCTTGATCTGTGGTATGTGGCGCATCGGTCTCTGGCGCTGGACTTGCAGATCATGTCAGAAACCGTCGGTGTTGCGCTGCGCGGGGAAAACCGGCGCACAGACCGGATCGAGGCCGCTGCGGACTGGTTAAAACAACATCCGCCACAAAAATCCACGCTTCAGGGGTCACCGGCATGAGAACTGTATTTGTCGGGGCCGTCGAAACATCCCACGCTGCGTTGGTGTCAATTTGTGCCGCCGGGCATGCGCCGGATCTGGTCATGACATTGCCGCCGCATCTATCGCATCGGCATTCCGACTTTGTCGATCTGAGTATTGTGGCCAATCGCTACGGCGTAGCTGTTGAATACATAGAGAAGACCAATGCCCCCGAAACCATCGCGCGGATCGAGGCCCTGAAGCCCGACCTGATCATGGTCATCGGCTGGTCGCAAATCTGTGGTCCGGCATTTCGCGCGATCCCCAAGCTGGGCTGCATCGGTTTCCACCCTTCGGCCTTGCCGAAACTGCGTGGACGCGGGGTGATTCCCTGGACTGTGCTGTTACGGGAAAGAAATGTCGGATCGTCCTTGTTCTGGCTCGGCGAAGGTGCTGATGATGGGCCCATTGCCGCTCAGGCGCGCTATGCGGTTGATCCGAACACTGTCACCGCGCGCGAGCTATATGATCGCTCTCTGCGCGCCATCTCCGGCCTGCTGCCCCCACTGCTTGAGCAGATCGCTGTCGGGGACATCCCCCGCGAACCACAGCCCACGACCGGGATCAGCATGTGCGCACGCCGCCGGCCCGAAGACGGCCTGATCGACTGGACGCGTTCAGCCGAGGAGATCGAATGCCTGATCCGCGCTTCTGGCCCACCCTATCCGGGGGCGTTCACGCATGGCTCTGACGGTCGGCAGATTGTGATCACACAGGCCAAGTTTTCGGAACCCGACGGTTACTATATCGGCCTGCCCGGCCAGGTGCAGGACATTGATGGCCAAAACTTCACCGTCGCCTGTGGGGATGGGCGGTGCCTTGATATTCTGGAATGGTCCGGGGCGGATATCCCCCCGGCCATGCATTCGAAATTAGGAAAGACATCATGATTACCACGGATTTAATCAGCGCCGGGGCCGGACCTGCCCTGGTCATCGCCCCTCATCCCGATGATGAGGTGCTAGGCGCTGGTGGTACCATCGCCCGGCTGGCCGATGCGGGCCGCGACGTGCATGTGGTTGTGGTGACCCGGGCAAAGCCTCCGAAGTTCCGGGATGAAGATACCCAGATCACCCGCGCCGAGGCGCGCAAATCCCATGACTATCTGGGCGTGACCCAGACCCATTGGCTGGACTTCACGGCTGCCGAGTTATCAGAACAACCGCATTCCGATCTGAACGCAGCGTTGGGCAAGCTGGTGCGTGATCTGGGCGCGGACCTGATCCTTGCGCCGCATCCGGGCGATATTCACATGGATCACCAGCTGACATTTCTGTCCAGCCTTGTGGCCAGCCGCCCGCATCAGGACAAATACCCGGCGACCATCGCAGCCTACGAAACCTTATCCGAGACCAACTGGAACGCGCCGTACCTGACGCCGCCTTTCGTGCCCAATATCTTTGTCGATATCTCGGACACGCTGGAACGCAAGCTGACGGCCTTTGCGATGTTCGAAAGCCAGGCGAAACAGGCCCCGCACGAACGCTCGGTCGACAGCCTGCGCGCGTTGGCGACCCTGCGCGGCGCGACCGTTCATCGGCATGCGGCCGAAGGGTTTGTTCTGGTCCGAACCGTAGTCTGACAGGAGAGCGGCAAATGGCATCTTGGCCCATATACGATCAGGAACAGATTGATGCAGTCAGCCGGGTGCTGGCGTCGGGCAAAGTCAACGCCTGGACCGGCCCGGATGTGCGCGCATTCGAGGATGAATACCGCGCCTATACCGGTTCTGCCCATGCAATCGCCATGGCCAATGGCACGGTGACACTGGATGCCGCATTGCATGTGCTCGACCTTGAACCCGGGGACGAAGTGATCGTCACACCCCGCAGCTTTATCGCCTCGGCCAGTTCGGTGATGCTGGAAGGCGGAGTGCCCGTTTTTGCAGACGTCGATCCGATCACCCAAAATATCACCGCCGAAACCATCGCGCCGCTGATCACATCGCGCACCCGCGGGATTATTCCGGTGCATCTGGGCGGTTGGCCCTGCGACATGGATGCGATCATGGATCTGGCACAAGCGCATGATCTTTGGGTGATCGAGGATTGCGCGCAAGCCCATGGCGCGATGATCGGCGACCGTCATGTGGGAACCATCGGCACGTTCGGGTCGTTCTCGTTCTGTCAAGACAAGATCATGACAACGGGTGGCGAAGGCGGGCTGCTGACCACAAATGACGATGCGCTTTGGTCACGGGTCTGGAGTTATAAAGACCATGGCAAGGGCTATGACACGGTGTTCAACACCGATCATCCGCCGGGGTTCCGCTGGCTGCACGATTCCGGGCCGGGTACCAACCTGCGCATGACCGGACCATCGGCAGCTCTGGGCTGTGTTCAGCTGCAAAGGCTGAATGATTGGCGCGCCCATCGCACGGCCAATGCCCGGATACTGGGCGAAGCTTTGGCCACCTGCCCCGCGTTTATGGTGCCAAACCCACCAGACAACGTGACCCATGCCTATTACCGGTTCTACGCCTTTGTGCGTCCGCAGGCCTTGGCTGCTGGCTGGTCACGCGACCGGATCATTGTCGAAATCACGCAGGCTGGTTTCCCCGCATTTTCAGGCAGTTGCTCTGAAATCTATCTTGAAGATACGTTCCGCAAACATGGGCTCGGCCCAGCAGAACGCCTTCCGATGGCGCGCGAGTTGGGCGAGACAAGCCTGGCGTTTCTGGTCGATCCAGGCTGGTCGCCCGAGGATATCGCCCGCCTTGCTCAGGTCATCGTTGACGTCGGCAACCAGGCCCTGGCTGGGCAGAAGGCGGGATAGATGATCCTGCACGTGGTCACGGATTTCTCGACCCAGGGCGGCGCGCAGGCAATGCTGGCGCGACTGCTGTCGCACTCCGGCGAACGCGCGGTTGTGGTGGCCCTGACCGAAGTGTCAGATCGCTGCCGTGCGATGGCGGGGAATGAGAAGGTTGAGTATATCTCGCTGCGGGCCCGGTCGCCTTTGTCTTTTCCCCGCGCCATCTGGCAGATTGCGCGGTTGATCCGAACGCACAAACCCGATGTGGTGCTGTGCTGGATGTATCACGCCATGGTTGTTGGCCTGATCGCGCAGGTCTTGTCGCTGCGCCATGTGCCGGTGATCTGGACCGTGCGACAAGCGCTGGATGACCCGGCGGCTTTTACGCGCAGCACGCGGATTGCCGTACGGCTTTCGCAAAAGCTCTCGCGGTTCTGCGACGGGATCATCTACAACTCGACCCGCGCGTTAGAGCAGCACAACAAATACGGATTCGCCCAAGACACTGCCTCGGTCGTGCCGAACGGTTTTCTACTGCCTGACGCACCAGCCCCTCGACCTGGTCCCGCGCGCGTGGTCGGACTGGCTGCACGGTTTCATCCCCAAAAGGATTTTGAGACATTTTTCCGCGCCTTCGCCATCGCGCGCCAAACCATACCGGATCTGACGGCCCGGTTGGCCGGGGATGGGGTGACAGCCGAGAACGAAGCCCTAAGCGCGTTGATGAGCAAGGAAGGCATACCCGAGGACAGCGTCACTCTGTGCGGCGATCTGCACGACATGACCTCGTTCTACAACAGCATCGATCTTCTGGTCCTGTCCTCGCGCACCGAAGGCTTTCCCAATGTCATTGCCGAGGCGATGAGCTATGGCCGCCCAGTTGTGACCACCGATGTGGGTGACGCAGCCAAAATCACAGGTGATATCGGCTATGTCGTAGCCGCGCGTGATGCCAAGGCACTGGGTCAGGCCCTGACCGATGCCGCGAACTGGAGCGCCGAAACCTATGCGCAGCGCAGTGCGGCGGCCCGGGATCGCATCGCCTCTCAATACTCTCTCGCCGCAATCGCTGCGTCTTATGATGCGGTTTTGTTCGGCAACACTCCAAAGGCCGGGACGTCGACCGCCCCGCATACCGGATAGGAAAACAGGGCCATGTGCGGCATCACCGGATATCTTGCATTCAACCCGATCGGCCGTGACGCGGGCACCGCCGCGCTAAAACAGATGTGCGACAGCATCGCGCATCGCGGCCCCGACGCGGATGGCATGTTAGTGGACCCGGACGCGGGCGTGGCCCTGGGGCATCGCCGACTTGCCATTGTCGACCTGTCCGAGACCGGCGCACAACCCATGAGCTCGCCCAGCGGGCGCTACTGCATTGTCTACAATGGGGAAATCTACGGGTTTCTGGACCTGCGCCAGAAGCTGATTGATCTGGGCGTAACGTTCCGGGGCACTTCAGATACCGAAGTTTTGCTGGCCTCGATGGACCAGTGGGGTGTGCGCAAAACACTTGAACTGGCGCATGGCATGTTCGCCTTTGCCGTGTTTGACCGGCAACAGAACCGGGTTGTCTTTGCGCGAGACCGGCTGGGTAAGAAGCCGCTCTATCTGGGCGTCAAGGGCGGCCATCTGCTGTTTGGCTCAGAACTCAAAGCCCTGCGCGCCCATGCGGCTTTTGGAGCACCCGAGGTCGACCGCCGCGCGCAGGAGCAATATGCGCGCTATGCCTTTATCCCGGCCCCGCTGACCATCTACCGCGACGTGATGAAACTGCCCGCAGGCACGATGGTCGAGGTTCAGCTGGATGCGCCCCCATCCTCGGCCAAGGATCTGGTGACAGGGCTGCACAGGTTCTGGGATCTGCGGGATCGGGTCGAAACCTCTCAGGCTGATAGATACGCGGATGAGGCACAGGCGCTGGACGGGATCGAAGAGGCGCTGATGTCGGCAGTGGGCGAGCGTATGGTCGCCGATGTCACCGTCGGCACCTTCCTGTCGGGCGGCATCGATTCCAGCCTGATCACCGCGATGATGCAGCAGCAATCCGAGCGCAAAGTCACCAGCTTCACCGTCCGTTTCGATCATGACGCCACAAACGAGGCCGATCACGCTGCCGCCATTGCCAAGCATCTGGGCACGGACCATCACGAGGTCACGGCAACGCCTGAGATGGCGTTTGATCTGTTGCAGACCCTGCCGCAAGTCTATGACGAACCCTTTGCCGACCCGTCGGCCTTTCCGACCCTGCTGGTGTCGCAGCTGGCCAGCGAAAAGCTGAAAGTGGTGATGTCAGGCGATGGGGGCGACGAAGCCTTTGGCGGCTACGAACGCTATGCCCGCATGATGGCCATGGAACGCGTTGGTGCGAAGCTGCCCGGTCCTGCCGCCTCGGTATTGGCGGCGTCTCCTGCGGCTGTAACGCAAGCGGCGGCGACGCTGTTGAAACCGCTGGCCCCGGCCTCGATGCGGGATCAGATCACACCGGATCGGCTGTCCAAGGTCGCTGCAATTGCGCGCCACCCGGATTTCCGCAGCCGCTATGATGCGCTGTTCACCCTGTGGACGCCGCCATCTGCGGCTGAACAAGGTCTGTTCCGGTCGCGCTCCCTGCCGCATGGGCTCGGTCCCGTCGATACCATGATGCTGCTGGATTCCGAGCTGTATCTGCCCGAAAGCATTCTGGTCAAAGCCGACCGTGCCTCGATGTCAGTGGGGCTCGAGATCCGCGCACCGTTGCTGGACTACCGCGTGGTCGAGGCCGCCTGGCGCGCGCCGGATTCGCTGCGCTATGATGGGAAATCAGGCAAAGTCGCCCTGCGCCGCCTGTTGGACAAGCGCGTGCCTAAGGCGTTGTATGACCGGCCAAAACAGGGCTTTGGCATTCCGCTTAACGATTGGTTGCGGGGGCCGCTGAAATCCGTTGCCAATGATGTCTTTGCGTCAAACAACGCGACTTTGGATGCGGTAGACCGGGCGCAGCTGAACAAACGCTGGTCCGAGCATCTGTCGGGCAGCCGCAACTGGGGCCCGCATTTGTGGGTGGTGCTGATGTACCATTTCTGGCAGCAGGAATGGATGGCGTAAGGCACGTCCAGTTTTTTGAAGCATCACGTTATCTCCAATGTCCCGAGAGCGCGAAGCGCGGCGGGGTATTGGTGATTCCACATGAAATGGAAGTGCTTCAAGGCAGCGGATCGCCTGCCAGAACACTCAGATATTCCTCAAGATTTGACCAGCCGTCGCCATCGCGGTCTTCCCAGCCGTCACTCCGGTCATCCGGGTCCAGGCCTTCGTGGGCCTCTTCCCAGTCATCCGGCAACCCGTCCAGATCGCGGTCATTCAGAGCTGATATCTCGGGCAGGTCAGGCCAGCCTCCGGCCTCATCCGGGTGATCGATCCTGTGCCCGTCACAGCCCCTGACGTTTTCGATGATGGACTGGTCCAGACTGTCCAATTCCTTATCCGGCCCCGAACGCGCCCCGACATTATTCAACACATGCTCCAAAACACCCGAGACAGGTTCGGGTGTGACCGACAGCGGGAACGCGGGGCTTGAGACAATATTGGGTCGGGCCGCAACATCCACCACACGCCCCTGTTTCGATCTGTCACAAAGCAGGTCCAACCGATTGTCCAGATAGAGGTTGTCCGCGGCAAAAACCTCTAGCTTGTTGTTTGGCTCGACCGGAAACACCTCGATCGCAGCGGGGCGCGGGCGATTTCGTGTACTCGGCCCGGGCAGGATCACGTTGCCCACATAGTTGATCCATGTGTCGCCATAGAGGTTCCGAAACTCGCCAAATTGCGACGAGGCGTCATAAAACACGTTGTTCACAATATCGACGGGGCCCAGAGCGGTTGACGAGACATCCGGATTGCGGTCGCGGTTATGGGCAAACAGGTTCCCCGTCAGGGTGACCCGCCCACAATCCGAGACCGCCCCGTCCTTGGAACAAATCAAAGCACCCTTGGAATGACGCCGCTCGGTATGGGTTGATTTGTCCAGACCATAGGCAAGGATCGTGTTGGCGATGGTGATGTCGTGGCTGGCATAGCGTTCGCTGCCGATCCCGAGGTTTTCGTCAACGCCAAACGCGACCGAGACATGGTCGACATAAACATCCGTGCTGCTTTCAATGCCCAGCCCATCAACACTCGGCGAAGGTTTCTTGCTGGGGCCCGGGCGGAATTTCATAAAGCGCAGCAAGACATTATGTGAATCGTAGACCATCAGCGGCGATGACTGCACATTTCCGACCCGCAGCTGTATCCCCTGCCCCGGCGCAGTTTGCCCCGCAATATAGGTATTGGGCGAAACACGGAGCTGCTTGTCCACAACGATGGTGCCAGACACGGCAAACACACAGACCCGCCCGACACCCGGATGCTGAATACATTCCCGCAGGCTGCCGCGCCCTGAATCGGCCAGAGTGGTCACGTAGTACACGCTGCCGCCACGCCATCCGTTTGCGTATTTCCCATACCCAACGGCCCCGGGAAACGCGATCTGTCCCTTCTCGGCGTCATCTGCCAAGGCGGTGGACGTGAAAGATGACGTTGCTGCAAGCAAACCCAGAAGAATGGGGCGAAAATTGCGGAACATATGCATGTTGGACCTAATCATGTCGAAACCGAAATACGAAACACAAAGGATTGTTCAACCCTCCGGAACAGACCCTAGCGCAGCTTGTCGGGTTTAACACCCCAAACCTGTCGCATCGGGGCGTTCCGGCAAAGAATTGATCGGATTGAGAAACCTTCGCTACACAACCGTAAACTCAGGGCGTTTTCCGACCACCACGGCGCAGGAACAGGAATTCCGGACTTCCCCTTTTGTCTCGGATCGGTGCAGGATGTCGGCACAGATTTTCAAACGGAACCAGCACGTGATTTCAAGCGAGACATATCGGCATATGCTGACCTTCGCGGTTGTAGGGTCCCTAGCGTTTTTCGTGGATGCCGGCGTGTTTACGGCCCTGGATACGCTTGGCGCAGGCACATTTCTGTCGCGCTGCGTGTCCATCCTGACATCGGTGACCTTCACCTGGTATCTGAACCGGACGTTCACGTTCAAAACCCAAACCCCACCCAGTTTCGTCGAGTTTCTGAGTTATCTGGGCGGTATGCAGCTGGGTCTGATCACCAACTTCACCACCTTCTTTATCGTGCTCTATCTCTCAGAGTTTGCGAATGCCTATCCTATCATTGCGCTGGCGATTGCGACGCTTGCGGGGATGACCATCAACTTTCTGATTTCCAGAAAGATTTTGCAGAAATAGCCAGGCCGCGATAAAAGTCAGGTATTGCCGCGCGGCTGCGCTAAATCTACTTGGATACGCTGTTTATCGGTTGGATTAAATTTATCAGTTGGGGAAACCCGTTCGTGCTTAAAAACTTCTTCCTCATATGCCTCAGTACGCTGATCAGCCTGGCAGTGCTTGAGGTGGCATTGCGCCTGTTTGATCCCTTGGGGTTTCAACCGCATGTCAGCCGCGATCTGGCGAATGTTCCTCTGGTCAATGACGAAAACTACTTTTGTACCGGAGGTCCAAAACGCATGATCCCGCACCCGGTGGTGTATTCGCGCGAAACGCCCAACCAGTCCTATTTCGAGTTTCGGAACGACGTTGCCACGTTCATCAAGATCAACGAACAGGGCTTCCGCGGCGTGTTCGACCCCGGTGACGAACAAGAGCGCGTGATTGTGCTTGGGGATTCCTTTATTCGCGGCAGCCTGTCCGACGAGACGGAAACCATCCCCGCCCTGTTGTCCGAATGGTCAGCAGATACGCATTTTGTCAATCTGGGCACCGGCGGCCACGGCACACTGCAACATGCGCTGACATATGACGAATTCAAGGACCAGATCCCGCATGACACCGTGCTTTTGTTCATCTTCAATCGCAATGATCTGGTCGATAATGTGCGGTTTCGGAAATGGCAGCAGGCGCCCAAGCCCAGCTCACGTGAACCCACAGCCACACAGCGACTGAAACGCGCCTTTGCAAAGCTCTACGTCGGCAAACTGGTGCTGAGCTTCAAAAACGCGCTGTTTGATCAGAACTTGTACCCATCGGTCCCGACCGGGACCGAAGAGGCGCTGTTATTTGAATCTCTTGCGGATCTTTCCCAGGCAGTTGCAGATCAAGGGGCGCGACTGATCGTGTTTTCGCTGCCCGATATCTCGGAGTTTCTTGGCAAGGATACGATTACCTTCCGGGATGACCCGGTTGGTTATTCTGACGCGGTACGTCGCCTAATTTCCAGGACCGCCGAACAAAACGGCTTTGCCTATCTGAACCTGAAACCAGGCCTTATCGAGATATCCGAAGATCTGAACCTACCTACAGCAGAATTGTACGGCACACCGGACCACCATCTGCGGGAAATTGGCAGTTTTGCAGTGGCAAATCTGGTAGCTCAATTCCTTCAGGACAGCAACATTGCCGCCTTTACCCCGGATGCTGAATTTGTGGATCGCTTGCATGTCGATCCAGCCAATGTAGCCTGCCCCTAAGCCTCATCCGCTTCACCCAGCAGCGCAAATTTGCGCCCATGCAAAACGATATGCAGCGGGTATTCCGGCAGATGCATCGAATGCAGGCGGCGCTCGAACTCCTCGGCGTCAATATCCACCGGCAATTGCTGCATGGCTGAAAGCTCTTTCATCCTGCGCGCCTCACCGCGCCAGGCTTTGTTGCCCGAGGCTTTGATTTGATCCGCAAGAAAGGCGTCACCACTGGTTGCGATCCCACCGATCACCTCTTGCAGCAGGTGGTAGAGATACAGATGCGTGCGCGCCAGAACGGAGCGCAGCCCGTCCTTTGGCAGTATCGGAAACCGCAAAGCTTTTATGATCGTGCCGTTATCGACCTTGGTGTTGATCAGATGGGCCGTCACCCCGTATTGATCCGCACCTTCATAAAGCGCGAAGTTGATGCAACCACTGCCGGGGTATTCCGGCGGGCCGGGATGGAAGTTTATCGCAGCG
>CAAKHF010003287.1:3580-20576 GCA_901007745.1 Hippocampus kuda
GGATTCTCTGGGAAGAACATCATATGAGCTCTTTAGCTGGTCTGCTGCGACTGCATAGGAAGCAGGAGACAGCATGAGACCACTTCTTGTTTGAAATATTATAGACATTTGTCAACTTTGATTAAAGAGCATGCCTTTTTAAAAAAATTAAACAATCGCTCGGTAACAGTTCACCTCGATACAATGTGGGCAAGGAGAAACTCGAAAAAGCCCATCTGGGGAAACCCCTGAGTCGGGGCCGCAGATTCACGCATCTCAGTGGGTTCTGGTTGCTCTGCGGTGTCTCTGTGTCCTGAACGTTCCACGGGTATGGCACAGCGTTCAAACTGCTAGCATCTTGTTAGCTTCCTTTAAGTCGTCCATATTGCTAGCTGCGCTTAACATCTCATTGGCTTCATCCACAATGCCACTTTTGATTCTCAAAGAGAGAATGTCACCGAAAAATTAAGTCCAAATCATATTAAAAAAATTTAAAAATAAAGGCTCATCCAACCCAAACACGGTGGCACTTCCACAGTCATGTCCTGATGAAAATATATTTCGAAAAGTCACATTTTTATGATGAAAATGTATAATGTATTAAATTCATGAGGTGTGTTGAACATTTATAATGGCGTTCTTCAAATAACAATAACCTAATCAATGAGACGTGAATTAATCATTTATTAGCAGAACAATTAGTGTCGGTCATACTCATACCTGCTTGTAGATAATTAAAAAAAAAAAAAATGAAACCATGCACCTGAACAAATGCGTCCTCACCGTTCGTCAAGGCCAGGCGTCGTCTCATCTCCTTAATGGAGGTGATACGAAATGAGGAGCGCATTAAAAACGAATCATGACTCCCATCTGCCATCGCGCGGATGTTGCTAGCTCCTCTCAGCATTTTGCCAGCTCCTTGTTGAGAAAGTTGCTAGCCTCCCGTGGGATATCGTTAGCTTCCCACTGGCGTGCCTCGGCGCAAAAGGTGAAGGCTTACGTGGCATCCTTCCACGAGTATCCCAAGCTAAAGCTGCTTGCTTCTATCGCCATGCTAGCTCTCCCCCAACCAGGTGCGCTGTGGTCGTCAAAATGCTAACTTTTCTTGGTTAGCTTCCTGTACGCATATGAATTGATTTGGCACCTGTTACTTATTTTATTTTTGTTCAGCTAATATTATTCTGTACAATGTGTGGAACATTGAGCGCTGCGAGTGTTTGCGAGACGATTTAAACATCACACTCGGTGAGGCACATGAGCAAGGGGAGACATTTGCATTTCTGAAGGATCCCCTTGGGGAGGCGCTGAGTACAAACTGCACACTTTCACCTGGGGGAAATTTAGCTTGTGAATCTTTGATGATCAACTTCAATTGCCGAGCTGATAGATAGTAATGAATCTGGATAATTAAGAGCGAGGAAACCGGTGAGCGTACCAAAAGCATTTTCCTTTCATCGAGTGTAATAATACCATAGGACTACACATTTATTTCCAAGAGTTCGAATAATACCGTTTTTAATTAATTCACAGGAGAAAGGAAAGCAATGCCATCGTGAAGAATTGTTTACAAAGAAGCTTATGAAATGAGGGTTCCATTTTTAGAAACGCACTGCTTTGTTTATGATATTCATTTGTAAAATTAATTGCGTTTTTGAGGGCCTCAAATTGTCCCGAAAGTTTACCAATTTTTGCAATGGCGGGGGGGGGGGGTGGTCCTGGTGAACGTAAGGATGTATTGAGGAGATCTGGAACACAACCCGACCAAAATTGACTCCATTTTCGCAGTAGGATGAGTGCATAAAATTTGCCAGTCAGTTTCACCACAAAACTACTTCTTCCTTTCATAACTTTGCTGCTGTGAATTGGGAATTTCTCCATTGTGAGACTAATAAAGGTTTTCTTATCTTATCTTATCTTATCTTATCTTATCTTACAACTGCATACACACGCTAAAAACAAAACAAAAAAAACATTTTTTTTTAAATTAAAAAAAAAAAAAGGCTTCAGGCCTTAAATGCCTTAAATTCAACAGGAAGTCATTCAAGTTTGGTTTAAAGTCGACATTTTGAGCTATTACTTATAGACAAATTCCGACATAGAAACGTTTCCAAATGAGCTCAGTCTGAAGCAAGCAAGATGGCGAATGCTATGTAGACGGTTACCGGTGAGTTGTGCCATGTCTGTTGAGAATTTTGAGGATTTGTGTGAGGTGTGAGGACCCAGCTCGAGTCGTTTTTCAATTGCTATTTCACGACCATTTGACGTTGCTTGGTATTGCAACCCAGGACAAAACAAGAAATAAACAAGTTCAAACAAAGACGGAGCACTCCATTAAAAGCAAGTTACCCATTTTAATTGATTTGAATGTCTCCGGGCCGCTTGGAAGGAGAGGCCATGGTTTAAAAAAAAAATGCTCCTTGAATGTATCTGAATAATGCACGCCACCATTACCAGGCGCCAGTCGAGTGACTTCAGGTGAGAAAAGGCAGTGAAAGCACTTTGTACAGTTCCGATCTTTCAACGAGGCACACAACTTTCCTCCAACACACTGAAACGCAGTTTGAGAGATTTTTTTTTGGAAAGCATAAATATGTAACAAGTCACAGAGTGGGGTGGGAGAGGTCGCATCCAAAAAAGCGCAGAAATCACTCAACTGCTTTTTTAAAAAGAACGTCTGGAACATCTCGGACGCAGAGGCCGACAAAACGTACGAGGTGACCTCTTCACCTTGCTTCGCTAATACGAGAAGATGCGACCGCTCCATTTTCTTTGCCGACAGAAATAGACCGTGGCCGTGCGGCGGGCCCGACGCATTAGCATCGCATTCGACTTAGAGCGGCTTCTCAATCACCCAAATGTCACGCCCCGACATGACAAACATGGCTGATGAGGCCTCCGCCGTCGCCTCGCGTCTCTCGCGCATGATCTCAAAAGAAGGCCCACTGGGTCGGATCTGACTGACAAGCCTGCAGAACACTGCGTGCTTTGTCTTCGTGGTTCGAAGGGGACGACCGTACATATTTGCCCACCCATCATTTGTGAAATGATACAGGCGTGAACGATACTTATTATTAATAGTTTTTTTTTTTTTTGGTGAGTCGTCAATGTTACTAAATATGTCTTGGAGCAAGTTCGATTTTGGGCCCCACTGTGATGTCAAAGTCAGGCCGAATGTTGAACGCTTGGAATGTTCATAATAATAGCCGCGTTTGGCTGTGATACATTTTCCCACATTTTAAAACGGTCTCTCGCTCACATGTCTGTAAAATGTTTTCACTCGGATACCCCACGGGGCGAAGAGTGATATCACACGTTTTTGTCTTCCTGAAATGAACCCAGGAGGCGGATCGGTCTCATGCATGTGCGCAACGGTTGACGGCAGCCCATGAATTTCTGGGCGACAATGGGTTGAAACGAGACAAATTACTTCTTTACTTGTGAAAGTGAGCCCAGACAAAAAAGATTTGCATTTTCACTCATGGAGGCAGCACTTCACACACGACAATTCACACACAGTGTGCTGACCCCGTGTATGTGGCACATGCAGTGATCAAAGCTGTTGGCTAACGCTAATCTCGGTATCCAACATAACTGAAGGCAGGTCAAAGTTGCATCTCTGCATTTCTGATGGTGCATATAACCACGATGACACAGTCTTGCCTGACCTTGACAAAAGTATGTCATTTACATTTTATTTAGGCACCTGGTCGCCGCTTTAACTCATTCAGTACCAGCCAATTCCAGACCGAGTCTGAAAAGACGTTCAAAAACGTCTTTGGGAGTGAATGAGTAATTTGTGGGGAAATGACACTTTCTTCTTCCCAATCCCATGCATGCTGGCATGCATTCTCATTTTTCCTAAAGGTCCAACGTATCCGTTCTGTTCTCATTGAGCAATTCTCTTATTTCACATTTCGCCCAAGGTCTTTAATCCGTCTGCTGTTAGGTGATAAACGACTTGCCATGCAAAACAGATGCGCACCGTTCCCGACAGCTTTCTTCCGAGAATCCTCGCCCAGTACAGATTCTACCGTTGCGCATCTCTTCCCAGGATGAAAAGCCTAATTGGACATTCATTTCCTGCATAAAAGGGCGCAGTTTGGCTGGATGCGATCTGATCATTATCTTCGAAACTGCAGCCAAGACTGAGAAGTAAACCACGAGGGCACGATGAAAAAAAATACTCGTCATTTACAATTTCCCGCTATGCCGTGTCCACCACAGCGTCATTCTGACAACCGAGAATTATTTCGAGGCACAAGAAAAGGTTGCAAGACGACATTATAACAGTCCAAAGGCGTGTGGAAAAGGCCGTCATGTCTGACATAAAATGACTTTTTAAAATGCTTGGCTTTGCGATAACCGAGCTTGACGGAAATACAATGAATGTAAACGCTGCGGGCGCCGTCGCTGCTCAAGGTTGGGGTTTGTGATCTCAGAGGAGTTGACAGGAAAACATTGTTGGTCAGGAAAACTGCCACAAGGAGGTCGCTCTGTCGCTGTAATTGCTAGCGCCGTACGCTACAAGTAGCGAGCAAGTTGTTTTCACACTTGCGAAATGGTACTAATTTATTCTGGGAAATGTCTCAGGCCGAGGGAATTAGCTTTGTGCATTAAGGACAGCAGTTCCAGATTGGTGACATTCCATAAGTAACCTTGAAGCAAGAGCACGGAGAATCGACCATTCGGCTAATGGAGGGGTTATTAAGCCTCAGGGGTAATTTTCCATGTAAGTGTAGCATCACCCGCGGTGGCGAAAGGTGGCAACCAGCTATGTGGTGCTAATGTTTTTGTTTTAATGTACTTTTCAAGCTTAACATGATCCGTAAGGACTTTTGGCATTTTCCAAAAGTCACGCGGGGAGTCCATCAAGGCCAAGGTGAGATGGCAAGCACCGGCCATAACATGAGGCACACCTGAGCGATCTAATGCGATCCGGCGTTGAGGACAAGGTTAACTTCAGGGCGGCTGATAACTCGGTCGGGACCTTGTCTAGCCGTGTAACTCGTCTTGATCAAAAGTTGATGAATTCAACCTCAGTTCATCGCAAAGCAGACATCAATTCTCTTTCATCTCCATTGGCAACTTTTGAAGCTCGGCCCATTTTGAATATGAGCCACATCGGGATCCCTATTAAAGGTTAATCAATTCGCCCTTGGGTCAAACCGCAGCAACACCCCGTATTAAAGCCCATCGTCGCTGGAAATTTATTCATTGCATGTTGAGGATGTCCAGGTCACCGAAATGATCCGCAGCATGATCACTAGTTAAGAAATGTCCTCTGGTGATCGCATAAGCTTCACACTAAATGTCACCGAAATGTAGTTGTATCTTTACGAGAGACATGTCAGTGGAAAGAAAATGATCCTGACCTACTTTGCGGATCACGGCCAAAAGTTTACCGACAAGTGAATCTTTTTCAAGCTCAAGACGTTTATATGACGTTGGGGCGAGGGCAGCATGCCGTTAGCACATGATTGGCTAACTGTCCCTCAAATAAACACACTGACGTTGTCGGTGACGTGGCTATCGACATTTTGTCTTCCTTCAATGGAGGCTGAAATGACGACGAGTCTCAGAGTAACTCTTTACACTCACGTATTTCTCATAATTCTGTTTGTGACCAACAGGTGGCACTGTAGGGCTCTCCCTGCAGCTGCACACCTGTTGGTCGTTATGTAATTATTGCTTTAAAAGGACTCCCGGTACGACCACTCGGTGTCGGGCCATTGTTTGTTTGTTGTGGCTGTCTTGTTTGCCGGTCATGTTCTCGATCATGTTTTGGTGACTGTTAGTTTTTAGCGACAGCCTGGGTTTTGTTGGCTACTTTGGATTTGTTTGTTTTCACGACTTTGTTTTGGATTCAGTTTTCTGTGTTTTTATCAATACAATTCGTCAAGTAAAACCTGCTCCTCCCTCCTGCCTGCTTTTCGGGGTGCACCACCACCACTCAACGTGACAGTTTTTAGCTGTTGTCAAGCTCTAGCTGTCCACCCTGTCATTCTCAAATGTCCACGAATATAAAAAAATTTCCGAAATATCCCACATATTTACTCGGCGGTAGACGGATACGTGCTGCTAAGGGAAGTTACTCAGTGTGCTAATAAAATGCCAATCCAACAATGTCCACCCTTTCATTGTCCCACCTGTTGCGTGTACATAGTCTGCTTGTAGTTAAAAAAAAAACAAAAAAACTGTGGGAGGCTTAACATCATAACGATTTAATACGAGGGCACACCCAATATGGAATTTTTTGAGCCGATGCCAATTCAGGATAAAATTACGATGAGTGGGCTAATTCATTAATAAAATACATCATGTAGAAAATAACTTGAGTCCCTGAAGGAATTACAAAATGTGAGGAAAAAAAAATAAATAATCTTGCCCATTTTATGAGTTAATATCTATTAATTAATCGGTCAGGCCCTACTTAATACAGTGCATATGAAGTTCAATGGAACATCGCAGCCACGACTCATAAGGAAAAAACAGGATATAAAATATATAAATGGGTAAATTTGCACAGCATAAAACAGGAGGGCGGGAAAAAAAAAAAAGCAAGGGTGAGAGAAGGCTGGCAGATGAGCGTGGACGTCACCCAGCGTGTCCAAGACATGTTTTCACAGCGGGCTGGGAGAAGTGCCACTGTGTGTCGAGTAGGAGTGTGAAGCCTTTGACGCAAGGTCCAAACAGCTCCGATAAACACAACGTCTGCGCAGAAGGTGACAAAAAGCGGCGGCGCTCACTTCAACTGGCCCATGTACAACGTGCTGATAAGAGGTGGCAAAGCGGCCCGGATGGTGCCTCTCCGGAGCCATTGGTTCTTCAAACGCGGCTTGAGCCAGATGTGAGGTTGCAATAAACAACCGTGCACCCCTTTTTTTTTTCTTTGGCCGGCAATAAATTAGCCAAACAAATAAAGTACTCGTGCAAGTGCTCGGCTGTTTTCTTGGCAGACCATTTGGAGCTTGCATCAAACATGCTTAGACGTTTTGGCACAACGCTGATTTATGCCTTTGCGGGAGGGAATCTAATTTGCTCGCGTGATGTGCTTGTAGCCCCGAGTGGTGGTTACACTTTTTCTATAGCCCACATTTCAATACACCTGAGGAGCACAAAAAATGTCATCTATCTCTTTAGGATCAATATGGCGCTCTGAAGAGCGGCACTTTGGCTCGTGCTGCTTGCCGCTTGATCGGCAACGCGGCGGTTTAAAGAGGCTGCGAAACGATTCCATCACCTCGTCTTCAAAAAGCGCGCTGTGCTAACCACGCTTCAAATCAAGTCGGATCAAAATGGACTGTGTAAAAGCAAAGTTTTGTGCGGCTTTAGCCCGAGCCCAATACAGCGATAATCTCCGGCAAAGGACCGTCTGCACATTTAGGACTGTGAGAATGGAAAGATAAGTGCGGGCCGGGAGGCGACGGGCTCCCGAAGCGAAGCGAGGCGAGAGCGCGGCTGGCGGGTGCATGATCAAAGCCTATATTTTCAAATCGCTTACTTCTCCATTAGTTTGATTAATGGGTCCGGTCTCCCAGTCAGACGCAGGCAAAGGGCTTGAAAGATGATGCAATTACTGTTTTTTGAATAGCAGGCTGAAAAGGCCCGTCTCGAAAGACGGTTCTGCTGGGGAGTCGACAGGGCGACCCGGACAGCTGAAGACCACTTCTTCATCCACCCCCACGGCTTCCCTCCAGCCACACCGCCATCACCATCACATCAGCGCCACCCACTGCGAGGCAGCCGCGAGCCAACATCATCCTTCTCCCGTGACGCCCTCCTCATCTTCCTCGAGGAATCCCACCAGGCTATGCGGCATGCTTGAACGGAGGTGTACATCATGCTATGATGACTGCGCATCCACGCTCGTTCACTTCCTTCCTTCCTTGGACGCACTCGGCACACTTGTCAAGTCACATTTATTTCTATGGCCCTACATCACAAACAGTCTCAAAGGGCTTCACGTGGCCACAGTTGACAAATATGAACAACCTCCCCCTGATCGTAAACGCCCAGGAGGGCAAGGGGAAAACTCCCAAAACCACATCTGGGGAAAAATGCGAAACCTTGAGAAGGGGCCGCAGATGGGGGGAACCCTCCCTTCCAGTGAGTGGGCAACATTTGACACAATATTGTACTGCACAATGTGAGTTACAATGACATCAAATCCATTGAACAAGATGAAAAACGACTTGGGAGAGGCGGGTCCCCCCCTCTGAACCCGGGCCCAGTTTTGGTCAAAGACGAAATCTTCGTAGCAGCGCCAACCCAACTCAGTCAGTGCAAATCACGCCGAGAACGATCGCAGCCGAATCCGTCCAGTTCAACTAAGAACGTCCTAACAGTGACGGTTAATTGGCATTACCGGAGAGAAATGAACTTGTGAGCTCTAAAGCCATTCGGAAATAATGCGAAATTTAACGATTTCATTCCAGTTTAAAATAGTTCACTGGAGTCTGAACGGATGGCCTTTGACTGTCTTTGTTGAAAATCCACAAAGGATAAAGAATAACATCACATTAATCAGCGACTTGTCACACTCTGGTTGAAATGACTGAGGGATTTTTTTTTTTCCGGGTTCTGTTGTCTGCAAATGAGCCACTGCTCGCCCCGCCCCTCTTCTTCATTGTCAATGGGCTTTCTGAAGAGAAAAGCAAGCCCCGTAAAGACGAATTAAATGGAGGTAGCACTTCATCACGGAGCTGTCAAATGATTCAAGTTGAATTAGTTTCGTTCATTCACATTTATTAGTTTCGGCATTTTACATTTTTGTCGATTTAAAAATACCACATTCAAAGGTACTTCCAAACAAAATAATTAAAGACGATTAAAATGGGGGGGGGAAGAAGAATTTCATACAAAAGAAATAAAAAACTAGCTTACTGAAAATACGAAAAGAACGTCAAACAAAAGAGCGCACTAACACGATTTTGGAAAAATTTATCCCGAGAAAGTCTTACATTTTTTTTTTTTTAAAAAGCTTCATCATAAGTATTGGGCAAAAACAGTTTATAATCTAGTTTTAAAAGATGCAGCGTCTGAGGGTGTCCAGTCAGAAGACCGTTATGATAGTCAGGTCTACTGGAGACAAAAGTATAGCTAAGCTTCTTCCGGTCTGCTTGGAGCATGCAACGTCTCCTCGATCTGGAGATGTTGTGAAAGCAGATAAAAAGCTGTTGAATCACTTGCTGAGACCCGACAATGTACACAAGCAATTCCAAAGTCAACATGACCTATTAGTTCTCTCTCTATTAATACTTGGATGATGACTCGCTACAACAGAATTTCGGGTTGGATGCCGACCAAATTTTCTCCGACGACGATCAGTGCGGTTTGAGTAGAATCACACCGCGACCTCCCGGGCGCTGTTTCTATTGTTGCAATTACGACTGTCGTGAAATGAGTGGTGCAGTTTTCCACCACGGCAGATTAGAGCTTTTCGCCAGGACTATGATCCGAAATGAACTTTGCAGGCAGGCCATAATAACAACAATTTCCACTCGGCTATTATGAGCTTCTACAAGGAGTGGCGAGAGACCACGGGGGACTTGAGCACACCAGAATCGGTTCGATTGAAGTTTACTGATGGCCGCACTGCACCACTGAGAGAATGAATAGAAGAAACAAAAAAAAAGAGTCAGTTGAATGAGCGGAATGCTGTTTTGGTTTGTGTTGAAGGTCTTGTCAAAATCTTGAGCAAAACACAAAGGTTTGCAGAAATGTGTTTGGAGAGCCGAAAGGGCAGCAAAACATGCCACTCTTGTTGCCCCTTATTTGAAATGCCAAAGTTTTTTGTGTGTGTGTGTGTGTGTGTGTGTGTTTTACCCGCTGGTTTTTGTAGCTGTGATTACAGTGTGCGCTCTGTCGGGGATGTCCAAATTTTGACTGTAGCGAGGCACCAAATGTCTCTTTTACGACCAGCGTGGCAGCTGGCAGACCCTTAAACCCGATAACTTTTTATCATCTGCTTGGAGGTAAAAGCGCACAGCAGACGTCAAATGTGTTGGCCCGCATGCACTGACTGCTACTACGATACATAATGCTGTCAGAAAAAAACGGGGCTAAATCTGTCGCTGTAAGGGTTCAACGGCTTTTCACTGGAGCAGTCTCCTCAATGATACACCGACTGTACTCCTGAGACAGGGTACAATATTGGGCCCCTTACAATTTGTACCGTTTGTGGTACGAACTACGGTTAACCAACGCACATAGACAATAATGAGTAATCATTTTAAAAAATAATAATATAGCACCGCATGCTGCAATGCATCCTGGGAACCGAAGAGTCGCTGGAAACCTTTGACAGTTCGTTGAAAGAGCAGAAAGTGCACTCGTTTGCCCATTCGTGGTCTAGATTACTGCTACTGCTGTTTATTTCTTCAAAATGTATTCGCAACAAGAATGCCGCTATTCCAAACATTCACAAACCCTGCTCACTTTTGTGAAATTTTGTGAGAATGGTTCCGATATGTTTGATGAGCTAGCATGCGGTCCCTCGTCCCAGGCCATCCCATAAACAATGTTTTTGGAACTACAAACTAACATTTAGAGGTTATGTCATGATCGTGAGGTCCTAAAATTCATCTTGGGCCGCCATGTGTGTAATTTTGCATGTTCTCTTCTTGTAAATCGAATCTGGAGCGATAATTTATGGCTTGTCTAATGCGCACTGGGATGTCATTCCATAGTTTGGGGACCAGCAACAGGAGCTGACGTGAGCCGTCAGAAAGGAACGTACGGGTGGAGCAGCTTAGAGACGGTAAGGCGGGTTGAGACCATTTGCAGATTTAAAAACAAAGCGCATTCTTAAAAGTAAATCTTGAGGGAAGGCTTGGTAACAAGCAACTTCGCTGGCAAAGGTAAAGCCCCCGTTAGGGGGCTAGTAGGCAGAATTCCCCAACACAAGTGAACAGTGGGTGCCGATATAATTGCCTGGTGGAGGATGACGTTAGAGCACGTCCAACTGAGCTCGTTAACAAATTAGCATTTACGCCGATTCTCACCAAGAGTGCTCTTTGGGGTTTACGGCAAAAAAAAAAATCTTATCAACACTCCACATGCAAAACAAAGCCGCTGATGGCGTTACAAAGGCTCTACTCGCGGCCCCTCAGTGGTTCTCACGCTCCTCTCAAAACGACACATTTCTGCGCTCAAGTGTTGTTGGCGGCTGAAACGGCTAATTGAATAATTTGGGACAAAATCCGCGAGCGTCGGCGCCCACCCCTCCCTAACCGAATGATAAAGCGAGCGTTGGTGCCCTTCGGTGGGACACGGGGGAGTGTTTTTGTTGCGCATGAATCACCGTTGAAACCGAGCCATTAGAGCGCAGCTAGCTTGAAGCTATAACACGGAGCTGATGAGGGAAGAGGTGGCATGATAATGATGGCGTCGCTTTCGAAGGAGAGATCAAAATAAAATGGAGGAACACTGTTTTTCATTTTGCCCATCTGTTAGTCCGTTTGACGCAAATCCGGATCGACGTAGGCCACCGTACATACGGTAGCACCCACTTGCTGTATAATTGGGTTTTTTTTCGCAGCCACTTGTTTTCATACGTGGAATTGAAGTATGCATACGTACTATATAGAGATGCTTCAAAGGTCTCAGAATATGGCGGTGGACAAGACGTCAAAAGAGCTTATGAATATGTATGTGCACACGGCCAATAAATTAATTGTACTGCATATGAATGCACAACGCTTACAAGCGGGCACATATCCTACCTGCAACATTTATATGCTCCCCACTGGGGCCGTGAGGCATTCTAATTGAAGATTTTATCAAGAGTGTTTTTTTTTGCATTGTGGTTTATGCAACATACTTCGGGGAGGGAAAAATAACCCCCAACAACAATGTTTCGGTATTTGTTTTCCAACTGGTTGGCTTTGCAGTTACCCTCGTAACTCCCTTTATATTTTTTAGACGGTATCAGAGAATAGGAAAACGCGCTCAGAGACTGGGCTCCCTGACAGCGTTGTGCCTTTGGTATAATTGCATGTCATGTGATGCTGCGGGGAGACAAATATGCGCTGCGGAGAAGCCGCAAGTGTTTGGAAAGCGACTCTTTTAGGATATTCTAATATGACAAGAACCAAC
Organism: Hippocampus kuda; assembly: GCA_901007745.1. Lineage (NCBI taxonomy): Eukaryota > Metazoa > Chordata > Actinopteri > Syngnathiformes > Syngnathidae > Hippocampus > Hippocampus kuda. The sequence continues at coordinate 15,656 of CAAKHF010003287.1, forward strand.
ACGGAGAAGAAGAAATGGCTTCGCTCGATGCGCGAGCAAAACAAAGAAATGAACCGACAAACTCGATGAGCGAAGAACAGGCACTTACATCCACAGAGGCAGAACAACAATAAGTTGTGGGATAAGTGAGTGGGACAGTGAAACTCCCCGTGGGGAACGTAAAACGGCAAGGCCCCATCGATTCATTTTTAGCGACAATTGGGGAAGGAAAAAAAAAAAGTCACCTCATCGTCCAATCACTAAACTGCTAAAATAATTGATCACAAGGGCAGTGCACATTGCTGCTTTTTATATTGCAGTCACAACATGACATGCAGGGTGATAATAGTGTTGGATTATCATTTATCAGTAATCACTATAATTTTTATTTTGCGTCCTTATTTAATTAGTTTGCAGTGCGAGTTTATTCGGTTTTTTCCCCCCCAAAAATCCAGTCCCCTCAAAAATGACTTAATTACCTTTGATATTTTTTATTTATTGTATGCAACATAAAAAACAAAACAAAAAAACAACTCACAGTAAGTATAGTGTCGTAAAAATACTTTTGGAACCAACCACCCAATCATCAAATATAGGGACTGTATAACACAGCCGCATCAGTGTGAATGAGCGGATGTTTGTCTACATGTGCCCTGAGATTAACAGGCGACCAGTCAACGGTTTACCCCACCTCCCATTCAAAGTCAATTTGGACTAGCTCCACTTCCACTAAAGAGGAAAAGTGCTGTTGAAAATGGATGGATGGATAGAGATGTCTTTGAGCGGTTGTAAATTGCAGGTTAACACTACTCCATTCCAACCCTGTAAGTGGCACTAGTGAGCTGTTTGGCAAGTGATAATGACGACATGGATGCATGGATTAAAAAAAAAAAAATGCTTGAGGGGTTCACTGTTTCACTCAATGCTGAGTATCGTAATCACAACCATTAATTAGATCACCTTCCATGATCAAGGTGGTTTTTATTTATGTATTTTTTTTTTTTTTAAATGCACCAACTTTGTTGATACTGTCCAAAATGGGATCGCATGTACTTTGCGAGCACAGGCTGGACAAGTACTCACTCAGGTTATGCTTCCTTCCAAGCAGTGTGCAAAAAAAAAGAAAAAAAAAAAAGAACGGTGATCTCGATGTTATGCCCATAACGAGACGAGCACCCTCAAGAGTGTGCTGCTGATCTCCATCTCGGGCTTGTTATTCCTCCAACTTTAACTGGTGCGAACACAAACCCTGTCGCTATAGTTTTAAACCCCCGAGAGCAAGTTACATAAAAGGCAAATTATTGAAGAAAAACGCTCTCACTTCACACCAGTTATTCATTGTCAAGCAAGCGCCATCCATCAAGTTAAAAAGCTCGCCGGCTTTTAATACCAGTCTCGGGGTACAAAACAATCTCTTGATTATTCCGCCCTCCCGCAGACCGCAAAAACGACAGTCGCTTTTATTACTCAGAACTCGTTACGTTTGACTGTATCTTAGCCGTTGATTCATCATCCAACGCAATTACAATTTCCTCAATTTCTCCCCGCACTGTGGGAAGAGCACTCTTGGTGGCCCATGGCGGATAAAAATGAGACAAAACAAACTGAAATACACCAGGGAAGATATGTCTTAAAATTTCCTTCAAAATAGAAACTAACACTTCATCAACATATTCATCGAAAGCGGCGGTGTGCCTGAAAATCATGGAAAATGGAGCCCGACCAGGCTAACGCTGTGGTCGCTGGTTGGACCCAACGTAAATGGAGCTTTTCTGCCGGCAAATTTCCAATGTTTCAATGAGGGACCGCACTGGCGCGAGGTCAACGACAGCAAGCTTCTAAAAGTTGCCATGACTGGAAAAAAAATAAAATAAAATGCCAGTGTAAGCTTGGTTGACAGCTGTTGAATTGTCAACCAAGTAGCATTTAGCATTAGCCAAAGTCATGACACAGCCATCAACGAGCTATGTTCAATGTTGTTTTTTTTTTTTTTTTTTTTTTTGCTCAAAGCAACTCTGGTGTAGTTGCACGGTGAACTAAAGTGAGAGACATGACGCCACCCGATATTTCATGTCCGCTATTAACCTACCGTAACAGCGCATAAAATCAATCAAATAAACACACAGTACAATTGTATATGACATACAATTCTTCACAAGAATAATGCGCTTTATAATCTGGTGTGTCTTATTTATGAATTAAAAAAATATCTCTACATATATATAGATATAATTATGCCTAATAATACAGTACAAAAAGTATGGTCTATAATTGTTCTGAGGAAACATTGCAATTGTATGTTACACAACTCGTATACTTGTATTTGTAAATCATATGAAGATGGGGTTATGGTTTTTTTTTTCAAACTAAAGTCATAACACTATGATAGTAAAGTAATAGTTGAATACGTGAAGATGATTTTTGTCAGGAGTAGTCGGTTTTTTGGGCGGAATACTTTCATCTTGAGTCGGGCATTTGGACATCCGGCGTTCCCCTGAGCTCTGTTCGAGAACCACTGCACAAAACTATCACGCTGCTCATCACTAATTTGTCAAAGACAAAGCTGGTGTTCAAGCATGCACTCATTTATGATGGCGCGACGTACTCGTCTATGCTTCAAGGGCTGAGAGACGCACGAACACAACCTAAGCAACGCATCGGGAATGTCGCAGAGAGGTCAAAGAGAAACGGAGACAATGACAAAAGCGGGGCGGGGTTAACGAACAGTAAAGACAAGGGCAAAAAGATAGTCAAGAGAGAAAGAGGGAGCCATTAGGACGTGGGAGAGGAAAAAAAACATACACGGAGGAAATGCCCTGTAAAGGGGACAGAAGGGGAAAGAGAAACAATGAGCGGGGGCGGGATGGAGGGAGGGCACGCAGGCCCGAAGAGGATGAGATGTAGGACAACGATAGATCATCTTCTGACAGCCTCGATTTGTCATGCTGTTATTGGGAGGGAAATGGAATTGGGGTGCGGCGGCGAGAGTGCCGGGGGTCTCGAGGTGGCGGCATCAAGGCGGGAGGGAGCAGCGGGAGGCAGACGCTTGGACAGATAAACTCGCCATACCTCTCCACCTCTTGGCCGGACCGCCACGGCGGTCCGACGCACGCGGCCCACCGCGCTGACTCGTCATGTTTTTGAAGCGGACAGGCAACGGCGTGCCCGTCATATTTACAACCGGAGGTTAGGGGGGGTCGACTTTAAAAATGTCGTCTATTAAGAATTCGAGTCAACATCGCAATGACGTAGAATGCAATTTCGCAAATGCTGAAATTGGAGAAAATCAAAAACATAAAAGCTCCGTTTCATTTCGATACGTCGGTAAGCTTAAATGTATGCATTTATTTTTTGATCGAGTGTGTCGAAAAGTTCAGTGCTGAAGATGTGCAGACCGCATATTTACATGTCATTTGTTTCAATCGGGACGGTGGAGGTGATCAAGGCACAGGCTTGTTTGCGTTATTGTTGCAATCCGATTTATGACTGACCGACTTACGTTTTTTTTGCCATGTTTGTTGATTCGAATCTTGTAAAGATGTCGTCGTGCAAGTCAAAGTTAACAGTGACGTCGTCAAAGTGTCCTCCCGACTAATTCGCGGTTCAGTTGTCGTTATTTTGGCAACAACCTGAAACGCCAACACATTTACTGTACATATCATAAATCTGATGTCGTTTATTGTAATATAGATGAATGGATTTATTTACGTTTTTATTTGACAAGGGCAACATAGCCAAACACAGTTACAAGCTCGCATCTGATGTGACGCCTATAAAGTTTATCGCTCGTGCTAATTTTCAAACTTCAGTCCCCCTTCCACAACATTGCGATACAGTATCAAATAAACAAATTTAAAAGGCCATACTATACAATTTAATCATCTATAATCCAATATTGCTTTTTTTTTTTTTTTTGCTTGTATCTGTTTAAGCCGAGCCTTATTTTGGGCCAATGAGAGTGGCGAACGTGTCGTGATGGGTAAAATCTTAACACCGCCAGATCTCAGATATCAGGGTGTGCGCACTTGTGCAATCACATTATTTCACCTGTTTGTTTGGATGAGGGCTGACGTTCATAGCAGACAGATTTGAAATGATTTATCTTGGTCTCATTTATTTTCTGTCACCAAAAAAAAAGTGTTTGCTTTTTGGTTGCAAGAAGAATAAATCATCTTGAAGCTTATTCAGCACTATTCCATATTATTTTAAAAAAACTCCAAGCGGCGACTCGAATAAATCGGACGGAGGAGGGGGAAGCGCATGTTGCCAAGACACTGTGCCCTCTCTTGTCAGGCTAATGAGTCATGCCGCCTTTGGCCTGCGTCATTCCACCTAAAAGGGGGCGAGTGGAGAAGCGGCACGGGTGCCAATACACCTGTGAAAAGCACGTCGGGGCTATTTTGAGCTTGCAAAAAGCCCAGCGTCAGATAAAGGCTGCTGAAGTGGCGTGTTTTTGACGCCATGGGAGTTCGATGACAAAAAAATAAATAAAAAATCCAACAGCAACAGGAAGGCAGGAAATGAAGCCGGTCTGGGCTTTAAGGGGGCATATTAGCTGGAGCTGCACAAAGATGCTGCGGCTGAAAAGAAAAGAAAAAAAACCCCAAAACAAAACACTTTGATAAGATCCAGGTGCATCAGATAGGAAGGAGTAATCAGCACAGAACACAAAGCAAAAGACTTTTGTCTGGGTTTGTCCCGGGAAGTGTCTGGCCCAGGTCACGCAGCAAAGTGGCTGCAACGGTCCATTTTTCTCCATTTGGGCTTTCCGCCTGCTCACTGATGACGAGGCACGTTACTAAAAAGCTCTTGAGAGCTGCATGTCAGGTGTTGTGGAACCAAACAAGTGTTTTTTTTTTTTTTTGTTTGTGAGTGTGTGTGTGTGTGTGTGTGTGTATGTCGGGCAGGTCCGTTTGCACTTAACATTCAATCATTTTCATCA
>CAAKHF010003287.1:20596-39541 GCA_901007745.1 Hippocampus kuda
TTCTCCATTTGGGCTTTCCGCCTGCTCACTGATGACGAGGCACGTTACTAAAAAGCTCTTGAGAGCTGCATGTCAGGTGTTGTGGAACCAAACAAGTGTTTTTTTTTTTTTTGTTTGTGAGTGTGTGTGTGTGTGTGTGTGTGTGTGCGTGTGGCATCCTTTTACAAGATGTCAGGTCCGGGGCCAGCAAATTCCCCAAACACGAGAAAGTCATCGCGGCCGTCTTGTTTCCTGAATAATAATTTGCGTATCAACCAGGGCGGCTCTTCAAAGAGCCATCCGCAAGCGGTCGTGACACTAAAGCGAACGACTGCTCGGAATCGGAAACGAAATCTGAGAAAACATGAAATTCAAGCACCGCCGGCGGTTGGTCTCTCTTCAGAAATTGGAGACTCGTGTCGTGGCAAACGGTGGATTTTAAATGCAGTCACGGCTTCTGAGAATTTCAGATTTTTTTTTTCTGGAAAATCTCGATACTGAGACGACAAATCAAATCTGCTCGGGCCAATCGCTGACCAGCAGCGGTCGGCGACACATCGCCTGTGCAAAAGGTCGCTTTAGGCTGACGCGATTCTTCGCATGGATTACCTTGTATACGCTCCTATTTTTAGCTGATCGGGCTTATTGAACACACACTGAATTTATTTCAATTTGAGGGGGCAAGTTGATAAATGCCGGTCTCACTGAAGAGCCTCCTCAAAGAGTTTACAATCGGTACGGTCCAATATTTTCTTTGTGATGGCATGTCTCAATTCCTCCAAGAGAAATACGGCTGGGACGACGGTGGGCCCGGCTGGCCCATAAAGTCACTTGGTGAGAAACGAGCGCCAGCCGCGGAGCTCAATAAAAGGCGGGAGGAAGCAAAACAGCAGCAGGCTGCTTCTGGCCGTCCAGTGTGGTGGTCCAACCTACGCCGCGCTCTTGTTAAACTGCCCCCAAACCCTTGGGTCCGATCGCAGGCCACAACATGAGGAAGACCCGCATGATCTTACGCCGTCACGACACGCACCCGAATAAAGTTTGCAATCGCCTATAGGTGCCACAAGATGGCGGCCAAGCACTTGGTTTCTTTTAGACAAGGCTATGGTCTGACCAAGTCTAGCTCCTCCTCTCAATTCAATGGGGTTGTTAAGTCACCAAGATGCCACAAGATGGGGGCAACGATTGATTGTCAACTAATCAATTATCAACTGAATCGATAATTATTTGAATTGTTTTGACTTTTTTTCCCAGAATTTCAGTTTCTCAAATACTGATTTTTGTATTCCGCCGCATGAAAGTGGATGAACTGTTTTTGTTTTGATTCAAAATAAAACATTTGAGTTCACTTTGGAAGACAACAATCTGAATTTTCTCACCAGTATTTCCTCACGAGTGAAAACACGTTTGAGTCCTCGAATTTATTTGAATGACATTTAAAAATGGCAATAATGACACACAACAATGCACGTGGGCTCTTTGAGCATGCGGGAAATGATTGCGACTGAGAAAACTGCTTTTAACTGTCACGGGGGTAGACATAATTCACTTTAAAACTATAAAGTGTCGATGTATAACTGTATGTCTGAAACGCCAACAGAAGTGGATTTCACACCTATGGCGAGGTAACGGAGGAGGGGGGTGTGAGAGCTGTCAAAAAAAAAAACAAATCCTTAATTAGAGCTTTTCACAATGACGGGAGTTGATTCAAACATTTTATTTGCTAAACAAGTTGGGTCGGTTGGGCTTGAATGATGCTCAGTGTTTTCATCCTTCGGCAGAACTTTTTTAAATTTTTTAAATGTCCATCTTATAATGAAAAAGAAAAGTACGGGTTACTTAACATAATAGATCAGCCTAGTTTTTGCTGAAGATTACTGAATGAGCCCTGCGATTGGCTGGTGACCGGTTCAGGGTGTCCCCCGCCTACTGCCCGAAGACATCTGGGTTGGGCTCTAGCATGCCCCGCGACCCTTGTGAGGATAAAGCGGATCAGAAAATGGATGGATGGATTATTGAATGCCAAATCCTCTATGATCCTGCTTTTTACGCCTTCACAAAAGTGCCGTAAATGCGATCAAAACATGCTTAGGGAGTATGGAAATAGGGTCTTTATTTATTGCGGATTTTACTGATCTGGGATTTACAATATTTATGTTGTTGTTGTTGATTTTTTTTAATGATATTACTGGAGTACTTGAATTAAGTGTTTTATAGAATAGCCTTTTAGTAAAATGTACAGCATATCTTCCGAACACGGTTTGCTTTTCCCTTCTGTATTTCACACGCAGTTCGACAACACCTCAAATTTGCCGGGAGCATTATAATTGTTGCTGGTGAAAATATGAATAACAATAATTTCTGTCATTAACCCCCCCAGCCCTCCATCCCCCGCCAGCTCAGAGCAAGCAGCTCACTTGCATGCTAATTGGGGAGTGACTTTGGTATCTCATAAAACCTGTCATGTTTTTTTTTTCTTTGCACCTACAGTAAGAGCTAAGTGATTTTTTTTACAAACGATTGCAAAGACCAGCCAAGGATGGGAAAACATGGTCGGAGAGCTTGAAAATGCCACTTTGCCGCCCCCGGGAGAGGCTGGCGTGACTCCGCAGAGAGGTCGCCTCGCATGAGGGGCGCAGAGGCGTCAGGTGTCAAGAAGCCAGGCGAGACTGAGCCGACACCAGATGCCACCCCGCCTCATGGCCGATGTGAGAGGAAAGGCGATGTGGCAAGTGTCTGGCTGGCTGCCCCCCCCCCCACCCCCACCCAAGGGGGCGCGGAGTCCGTCCATCCAAACGTGAGGCGACGTGAGCGTCGTGAGGACAAAAAGGGCGAGGAAAGAAAGACATGGGAGGATGATGTCATGCTAATCTTTAGGGTTAAGCACTTGAAATTGTCAGGGTCTGAGTCAAAGTCCGCCAAGGGAAAAACATGACTTTCTTAAGCCTGATGCATTGTGGGACATCGAGTCACCTTGACGAGGATTAGGTGCGTAGAAGCAATGAATGAAAATTGAGGAGAGTACGCAAAGGAGATGTGATGGAGCTGAAAAGTTGGAAGGGAGCTCATCGACAAATCAACCTCCTGCAATAACAATTTTTTTTGTCTTGTTTTTTGTTCTCGTTTAACCGGTATTCGTCCACATTTTCATCTGCAATGTCGACCTGGCAGCAGACAGCAAAGGCAAATTCAAATGCATACCGACAAACTGTACCGTGTGATTACAGCCACCTAATATATGACATTGCAGCATAGCCTATGAATAAAGGAACACAGCAACCCCCCCCCCCCCCCCCCCCCCCCCCCGCCTCCATCGCAGGATTTATATTCCAGACCACGGCAGCAATGGGTGAAATCCCCCATATAGAAATGCCCCTATTTAATAATAACATAGAATATATAATATACGGCATGGACAGCACTTACGCTTTATGGTCTTGAAAGACACTTTTCCAATAATGCAAAAACATTTGAACATTTTTTGTTTGAGAGAGGGGAAGGGCGATGGATCACGCAGTTGTAGAGTCGGCTGATCTCCCTCTGTGTTTTCATTCAACAATTTTGTTTTTCTTTTTACGCACAAACTTAAGTTCATCTCACAACATCGACCTGGGGTGGCCATTGTGTCGTTCGCAAGCGACCGGTGTCTCACGAAGGCGGTGTTGGTCGATCAATATGGCATTAACCTACTGTCAACCTCACCGTTTTTTATATAGCTGTCGATCAACGGCAGTGAAAAAAAAAAAAAAAAAAAGTAGACTCCATCCCCTCCTCATCCGTTGTGAAATTCGAAATACAAGGGCGCTAACTGGCAAAACTAGCCATTTCCTTTTGGATTCGTCAACTGTAAAGTTATTCATAAAAGATGAGAGGAGGATTTTTGCTTTGCGGTGGGCTCCGTGGCCGGGCATCGCCGGAGGCGGCCAATGCGCTCGGGCACACACCCGCGTTTTCCCTGGCGCTGGAGAATGGGCCCATGTACAATTGAAGCTAGTCATTAGAAGCTAACGCTGACATCATCGTTAGCTTACCGGTAGCTTCATTTGTGATCAAATTGCTGATTGGCTTTAAGTCGATCGTGCTTCTGTTTATGCTCCAAAATGAGCGAGAGCGGGTGGGAGGCTTGCAGAGTGGGTGTGGCTTCATGTACATTCGTCAAAATGTGGGGTCACAATTCCGAACAGCTCGCTTCCATCTAACAAATGGGCAGCAGACAAAGAACGTAACTTGGACAAGTCGTCTGACATGCGCTAGACAGGCAGGCCCTCCAGAGAGCCGACTGTTTGTGCGCAAGTAATTAAAAAGTCACTTTTCCATGACATGTCCCCTTTCAAGGCTGTCACCTGTAATTAATTTGAGATAAGCTATCCAGCAACTTTTCCCTTCTCGTGCTCGAGGCATCATCATCATCATTCAGTAAAAATAATAAAGTAAAAAAATTTTCACCCTTGAGAGCCCCTCCCAAACACGTCCACCCAAGTGGGCTCACTGACAACAGGTATGAATAAAATTCAGATGCATTATCAAAGCTGCGATCCCGTCGAATGAGTTGACGAACGCGACGCGGGGGGCTTATTAGCCGGGACGCCGCCGTATGAATTATGAGTGGGAAGATAAAGAATGTAAACGGGGCAGATTAAACACAACTTTGAGGAGAGAAAGAAGAAGAGGAAGAAAAAAAAAAAGCGACTGAGCTCTCTGTGAGCAAAAGTGAAATCTGTGTAAGTGCAAGCAAAACCCCAAGACGGGTCGTGAATAAAAGTAGTACGTGCGTTCACACACTGAGTGATGTTTTCAGAGGAGACTTCACTTTGATAATTATGGCCGAGTATTCACAAGTCAGATTTTTTGACGGACTTCTCCCCCGCCCCCCTTAATGGGCTACTTTATCTACACGACAAATGCAAAGAAACTACAAACACGGCTGTATGCATATTTGACACTTTTTTTTTAAATGTGTCGAGTGCCTTGACAAGTTCAGTGCTTTAAAAAGTGCAGTCCGCGTGTTTGCCTGTCATTGTTTCACGACACGTGAAAAGCTGAAAGGATAAAGCCGCAGATTCGTTTGCATCTTTGGAATTTGATTTATGACGTGCAGAGATGTTGACGCTGCGCTCGTTTTGGGAGAATTTTGTGAAGCCGTCGTGGCGAAGGCTAAAAAGACTGCAAGTCAGTCTTTCGTAATTGACGGAGACAGATAAACTGTCTTCCGTATTAATTAGCAGAAGCCTAACCTTTGAGACCAAAACTTTCATGTATAATAGATCTTATGTTTTACATAATGTAGTAGAAAGTCATTTCTTAATAAATATCAGTAAAGAGGACCTGCAAAAAAAAAAAAAAAAAATGGACCACATATTAAATCGCCATCGTAATATTGAGAGCACGTTTAGATTGCGTTTGAATATCGTTCGGCCCCACGCGTGAACGTCCTTTTTAAACGTGTGCGGCGTGATATTTTCCGGTTTATTCATGAAAGCCAATCCTTTGGAGCCTTGCGAGAACCGGCTCGGGGATGGGATGGATTCCATCAAAATGTCACATCGGAGAGACGTGCGTGTGACACATGCATAATGCTACATGGATGCTAATATGTCTCCAGCTATTTGGGTCCCAACATAAGTCGGGACACATATTGCACGCTTGTCTTGCAATACTGCTGCCGCACCCATGACAGAATCTGTCAGGCCGATTCTGTGCGAGGCTCCCGAGATGAAAGTATACGATGAATACGCATCAAAAGCAATAAAAAGAAATGGGAACAGATGCCTGAGAGTTTGTCTTTGTGTCTTTGTGTGTGTGTGTGTGTGTGTGTGTGTGTGTGTGTGTGTGTGTGTGTGTGTGTGTGTGTGTGTGTGTGTGTGTGTGTGTGTATGGCCACAGTCGCCTCCTGTACCTGCAAACAGCTACTGGTACATTGGTACCTTGACTTAAGCGTTGAATTTATTCAGCAAAAAAACTCTGAACTCAATTTACGCCTGTGTCAAATCACTTTTCTCCACTGAAATGATTTGAAATTGCATTTTTCTGTTCCGGCTCAGCAAAATCAGCCACCGATTTTCCTTTGCATATATAAGTTCAACGTTCATGCAAAGTTCATGCGTCGGTGCAGTGTTTAGCTTGCAAGAAACGGTTATTTTGGCAATTTAAGTCAACTTTTTTTCTGTTGTTATTTAGTAGAAAAGCGTCGTTTAGATGCTTGAGGTCGTAAAGTTCTGCTTGAAATGCAATCCCTTTCACAATGATTTTTTTCTTGGAAACAAGTATTTTCAAATATCTTACCAATATTCAACTGCTGTCTACTAAAGGTTGGTAAAAGGAAGAATTTCGTTTTCCTGATGAAAGAAGAGGGTGAAAGCTTTCTTTTGCTCGGTTCCATTTTTTGCAGCGAGAAAACTCCATTTGAGAAAAAAACGACGGGCAGTCAATGAGATAAAGGAAAGCATGATTTGGAACAAAACACCAGATTTGTTTTCGTGGAGCAAATGCTGACTATGACCCGTTGACATCGCCAAACGTTTGCGTTGTTCTTCTCTCTCGACTTTTCATTTTAGTCTAGAGCAGGGCCGATCTGACTTAAGTTCGGAAACCGACATGCCGCTTTTGTTTTGATGTTGAGGACTCCTTTACTGAGGTGGTTTATCACTTGTCAGGGATAACCTGCATGTTCTATGGGGTTTAAGTTTGGCTATTGCCTGAAATAGCCTTTTCCAACCCTTTTGCTCATCTGAAAAAAAGTTTTTGTTCCAAATTTTTATTTCAGATGTGCATCAGCTCTGAATGCCAATCTCCCAAAACCAAAGTTGAAATGCTGCTCGTTTGCCTTCCCCTCCTACCTGGTGGATGAACACCTGCGCTCCCCGGGGGCTCATGAGCAGCACGGCCCGCCGCAGAGTGTCCCGGTAGCGGTTGAGTTCCTCGGTGCGCAGCGTGTTGAAGAGATCGTTGAAGACCCGGCTCACGTTGCGGTCCACCCGCTGCAGGGACACGTCCAGACCGAGTCGAGAGGCCTGGTCCATGAAGGTCTGTAAGCCACGGATATCTGATGGCGAGAGACCAGAAGGATCTTTACGATTTGTTCCTGGATGGCCGTGACGGATTTCGAAATTGTAAACGTACAACTACGATCGCTCCTTCGATCTTCAACAGAACGTTCTGCGTCTTTCCCCGAAGTACAATGACATCACGCGAACCAGGAAGTCGCCTGCTAACTAACAAGCTGACGAACGAAGACAAACGCGGCCGGCGCTGGGCTGATTTCGCGACCTTGGCGAAGCGGTCGGCCGCCCGCACTGTAACCGTATGACATTGCGGTTGTGAGCGCTTGCACAATACAGCGCCGCATAATCAGCATTTCGTGTGCATCATGAGCCCCTCTCTCCATTTTGACAAGGCTCCTCCATCCCATCAGGCCCGGCCGGCTTCTCTTACTCATTAAATGTCATTTATTGTCATTTTCAGAAGTAAATCGAAAAGCGAGAGAAAGCGAAGGCGTGATTTCGGGGGTCGGCAAATAAATCCTCGCCGCCGCTCTCCGTGGCGATGGCGTCCCGGCAGCGATGCGATTAAAATTTCAGCAAGAAATGCAAATTTCACCCTCCCGCAACGGCTTCTCTTTCATCTCTTTTTTGGGAGGGTAGTTTGCTATGCCTCCTGAAATATGAGAAGATGCCACTCTAAAAGCAAATAATATTAAAATGAAATGTAAACTGTGCATAATGAATCACGCCATTAGACACCTTTGCACAGTTGACTGTATTTTTAGGAGCGGCGCCAAAGCCCTCCAAGGCACATTTCCCTCTCAAAACCAAAGTGCGATGGAACACGACGAGTGTTCCTGTCTTTGCGCTCGCTCCGGTTTAGCAGGAGATGAGACTTGAGGCGGTAATCGAGTTCTCCGGGGACTATGTTACATGAATAATGTATTTTTATTAAATGATATGGTGCCTAATTACACTCTTTGTAATCCTTTCTGGGTAAATTTAATGCTAAGCAATACTGTCTGATTTTCTGAGGCGTATTTATGAGGCAAAAGAGACATTATTTGGACAGTTTAAAACAGCTTCAGATTTTAATAAAGGGTCCCTGAGCTGCTTTTTTAAAAAAAAAAAGAATAAATAAAAATAAGGAACTACAGTTAATATCCACTCGAGGGTAGAGATCACGATGATAGAAAAAAAGAAAAAGAAAAGCGAGTGTTGATAAAAACATGACTGTGTTCCCACTGTGAGGCAGAACAGTTATCATTCGGCAGCCAAATTGTACTTTTCAATTGTGTGGCGGATCTGCAAATGTGGCGCATGCAGAAGACACATCAGAAATTGTACCCCCACAACACTCAAATGGATGACTTTGACAAACATTCAAATGTGTGCCGACTATCAGAAGCTAAGATTGATAACACTGTTAGCTAACACCAATTTAACTCATTTTGAACATTAAGCCTTCCTGCAAAGTTCAGAATGGCAGATTACAAAATATTCAGTTTGTTGGTCAAATTCATGCTTAGTAGATGAATACACGATCTCGAGACTTTGAGATAATGAACCTGTTCGGTGACTATGCTAGTATGCTATAATTGCTAGCAAGACACGTTTACCTAAAAACAAACAAAAAAAAAACAACAGCACAAAATTTTTCACTACTCCTCGCCTGTGTTTTTGAACGACATCGCTTCAACTTAACTGCACGTATGCAGAATTTCAAATAGCCATAAAATCTTGACTGAGATCTCCACAGGAGGAGCCATCGCTGGTGGCTCCTCCTGTGGAGATCTCGAACAGCGCGGCAGATGATAAGCGCTAGCTAGCTTGCCGGAAAGGATGCAGCTGGTCCCAACCTGCGAAGACTTGCAGCACTGACAGCAAACCAACTTGGGTTCTACCTCTGGCTGGGGCAGGGTGAGGCACCTTGGTTAAAATAAGCCGTTTTAAAGTAAAAAAGAAAAATAAAAGTCCTGAGGAAGAAGTGGCAGCCAAAATGCGCCAGTGTACTCTCATTCCAGTTCAACTGATAGTTCGCCAATAATCAAATTGGATTTTCATTTGTCGGATGATGACGTCCTTATTTTGGAATGGCACAAGGTATTGATTGTGATTCGGAAGTCATTTGTTACTGTCATGATGGATAACAAGTGTTGATTTGGAGGGCTAGTCCGAGCGACAGTAATGACATCGGAACGTCAAGAAGATTTGAGATGAATTCATTGCACTACTTCAGTCTTTCATAAACTCTTGCCGAGCAAGTCCCGTGTCTTATAAAATTTGACTCAACCGCCTCATATCTGACGAGTCCTGCCTTGGAGTAGCACAAACATGCAACAAGGCAAAAAAAAAAAAAAAAATAGCACTGTATCACGAATGCAAAGTGCCCACATGAATATGATCACCGAAAAATCAATAAAAACAGCGGGAGTTCTCTGGCGCTAATTGAGTTGATGCGTAGCTGCTCAGGGCGAGGGGATGCAAAATGATCTTCAAATTAGTTTTTTTGACCTGGTCCCGGCGCCGAAGCGGCATCGTGGTGCGTCATTGCCACCGGGCTAACCGCACCGGAGGCGAAACTCAACCAAGCAACCTATCAAAGTGCATCTTTGCAGAAAGGTGCTATGCACACTTTTGGTGTATTCCATATTCTATTTCCGGAGGCGGAAATAGTAACGCTAGCTGCTGGACAAAACTCTTCAATGTGCAGAACAAAACCTGAAATTAAATCATTTGTCAACTCCGAAAGCAGTGCCAAGCTCTATAAATGAAAGTGGCCACACGCCAAGGCGCTACTTTGAATTGAACAGACGCTAGCCTGGCCATTTTTTTTTTTTTTTTTTTTTGGACAGAGCACAAATATGATTTGTAATCTAAATGCCAATCCGTCTGGCCCCCACGAGGTGACTGAAATTAATAGATTTTGGCAGCAAAATTATTCATCAAAGTAATACACCGTGATAGCCACAGCATGGCTCCTGGTTTCAGTACAAAAAACAAAACAAAAACGCTGGTTATACACAAAGGCCACACACAGCGTAAAGTTGAATGGTATGTGACGAACTACCACTAAACCGATATTGTTTTTCTAAATGGCCACATTGCCAAATTTTACAAGTGCCCCTTCAGTGTTATGACCCCCCCCCCCCCCCTCCGTTTGCGCAAGTGCAGGGAGGCACTGCTTTTATGAGTGTCGATATTTTGTTGACAGCATTTCAGTCTCCACAAATATGCTAGTTAGCGTGTATTATAGGCTATGAAGGCAACCAAAAATGGTGAGGGTCAGATTGTTTTTAAAAATCAAGTTTCCAAGAAATAGTGCCTGCAGTCCGATTGCGTACGCACGTGTGTGCGTTTCTAAGTGTTGCGTGATATCTGGAAAGCCTGCAAGCTTTTCCTTTCTTCCCTCGGCCGGAGCCTCGTAGATCTGGAAATCTTAAGCAAGCCAGCGTAGCGACCATCGTCGTAATCCAGTCAACCCTTGAGCACAGCAGGTGCCGCAACATCGAACACCCAACTCTCTCATCCTGAGCTTTAAGAGGAGAGATTTTGTAAGGACTTTTTTTTTATTTTTAAAATCAGTGTGGAGCGGCGAGAGCGTGTAGCTACCCTAACACATTTCCCCGGCGTTGGTCTCACTGGAGCCGAAGCGCTAGCGGGGGTGGGGGTGCGGGGGGCTCCCTCATGGACTGCAGTGGTGCAGCAACGACCGTATCATGATGAAAGGGCTCAGAGGTTTTTACCGAGCTGTCAAGCTGCGTCGCAATCCGAGCGGAAAAGCCTGAGACGTGGCGACGCTTTAAGCCCGTGTTTACTCAACACAGAGATGAGTCTGTTTAAGTGAACACAGAGACTCTTAACGACGATAATGCCATGTTCTCCCGCGCACTACACCGTAAATCTATTCTTAAAACTCAACAATGGAAGTGTCTGTGTGGGATATAAGCACAATTCTAAGACCGGACCGCATATGCTGTGATCCTGACTCAAATTTTGAATGAGATACCCGGTGGGGATGCGCTGTCTCAAGCAAATGACTGACTGCTCACCTCGGGGTTGGATGTTTGTTTAGCATCAAGCGTAAAAAAAAGAAGGGGGGGGGGGAATGAAGCGCACATGAGCGCTCACAAGGGTAAATAAATAAATAATCACCAGTGGACGAGCTGGTATGTTTCTGGTCCACCCACTGTATACCCTGAGAGTAATTGATCTTGAGTGCATGAACATGGCTGCAGATTCGCCTGCAGAATCTTCTGGTCGAGAAATTCATTGCTTCATTCATCAAAGAAAGTTGTCCAGGTCATGAAGGAGCAAAGTAGCCCCAACACTCTGCTACCAACAGTGGGCATGAACATTTTTCTTCAATCAAATGAGTGTTAGTGACCAATGTAATGGCGGTGGGTGCAAGCTCTCAAAATAGTTCAACGCTCGCCCTGTTGGTCTACAAATTCACACGGGACAAGATTGGTTGGAATTTTTTTGCCCTTCATAAAATCCAGTCATCAGTGAGAAACTGCCTTTTGTATCACTGCTGTTTATGCAGAGCAGAACGTGACAAACTGAGTACTTTATCCACATCCACACCAACATCAACCCAAGTGTTGTGCGTTTCCTTGTTTGACCAAAAATGTTCATTTACAGTCATGGGAAGAATTATTTGAGCATCCTTGTTTCTTCACTTCCTTGTTCATTTGAAAGGCTTGGTACGTTTGCTGGTTCAATATACTTAAGCTACCATTGTGTAAAGGAAAAATAATACAAAAGGAGAAAAAGAACATGGCTAGGAGACAATGCGCCAGCTTATTTGAAAAAAAAAATTAATAATTATGTTTTGCAAGCTTTTTGTGAAAACTTTAAAATGCTTTTTGCCAATGTTTTTGCTGAGAAAAAAAGATTAAAACTTCACCACCGAAAGAGGTAACGAATCAATAGAACAATCAACAAGCATAATCGACCAAAACGACTTGTCTCTTATTGTTTTGAATTTTGCACCTTCGCCACACTCAAGTGGTTGCCTCCATGATGTTTCCTCTTATTTCCGTGAGAATACTCCTGAAAACACAAGGTGCCAAACGATCAACGTGTGTCATTTATGTTAGTTATTCTTCGTTTTACACCCTGTCGGGTTTTGTATGGAACAACCACTTAGCTGAAGGTCACTCGCACTTTCCCGCTGCGTCACAAAACGATTTGACAAGTTAGTCAGCCAAATTGTAGACCTTACGACTTGACCAAGTGCTTAATTGAGAAGGAGTCAAAGAACTCATTGTGAAGCCGTACGAAGTCAGCGCGGCGGTCGCACCAAAGGGCCCGCCGCCGCTTTTGTGGAGTGCCTTGTTTTGTTTTCCACGACGTGTCACCCGTGGCGAGCCTCCCGACGGTTCAGGCGCCCCGCTGGAGATTTCCTTTCCAGTTTGTCGCCCGCCTGAATGAATGCCTCCGCCCGACAAGACCGAGCGCCTCCACCCACGGCGCAATTTAATCATGCTCGCATCTAATCCCCGCCTAATTCTCTGCTGTGTTAACATGACTAAGCACGAAAGGAATTTGAGCTGCGGTGT
This sequence comes from Hippocampus kuda, assembly GCA_901007745.1. NCBI lineage: Eukaryota > Metazoa > Chordata > Actinopteri > Syngnathiformes > Syngnathidae > Hippocampus > Hippocampus kuda. The sequence goes on from CAAKHF010003287.1 coordinate 33,120, forward strand.
CAAGGAGAGCACCTAATCTCAATCAACACACTGTAACACCTTCCTTAAGAAGGTTAGACACAACAGTGGATAATTGGACAGAACTTTTCATTTTTAGCCACTTCCGAATGAAGTCATCAAAGGTCCCATCGGCGGGTTTATCTGAAAGATTATCCTGAGCAATAATCAAGTCAGAGTGTACGTCGCCTCTCGCCCAAAGTCAGCTGGGGTTGGCTCCTGCTCAACCATGACGTGACACCTGACCCTTACTTGGACAAGCACTTGAGAAAACGGGTGGATTGCTATACTTCTTAATATTGTTGCAATGGTAGTTTATATGAAGCCTTTGACAGTTCTTCAACAAATCAATCACGGTGAATCAAGGCTCTTTTTGACAAACAAAAACATGCTGGAAATTCATCATGAGATAGGGAGAAGTTTCATTCTTGGCAAGACAATTCGGAGATGAGCTCATATTTTCGCAGACTGGGGATGCCAACTTTTGCTAATTAGTGTAGAAAACCAAATGCAGAAGGGAATGTCCTTATGACCAGACAGCCAAGTATATTACTTGGGGGGGAATTATCAAAAATGATTACAAGTTGTCTGGGGGGGGGGAGATTTATGAGCACTTTAATGGTGTAATCTAATTGGGTGATTTCACCCGAGGAATGCTTGATTAAAGCTTATAGATACATAATAGAGATATCTAGCTAGCTAGCTCTATTATGTCCAGCTAGCTAGCTAGCAAGCTAGCTGGATAGACAGACGGATAGATAGACATTTAGCCTGCGTTCCTTCGGAGCTGATTCCCCCCCCACCACCAAATTATGTATGAAAATTTAGCATGACAAAGTGAACTAGAGGCAAAGCAGTGAAAGTGCTTTATGCGCCTTTCGCCCCCCTAACTGACGTACTACTGGAGATTGGAATGAATGAGCTCTACAGATTCATTACATTGAGCATCACTCTGCTCCCACAGGCGAGTTGCGTGCATGGTCATAAACCCTCCCCCCCATCATCCAAGGTTGACGACTGAAAGCTTCAAACAAATCTGAGAATAATTGATCACATACCCATACGAACAAAACCTACACAATGATATCCTGACTTGTATAGTAGGATCAAGGTGGATTTTTTAAAAAGGTGATTTGGATAGAGCTCTCGATTTGCATTCATTGCACTATCACACAAATTCTGCGCACTCGTGAATGGTGAAAAGCACTACTTGGCATTCCGCATTCTTGAGGAAGGTGCTTTTGGGTGGGCAGCTCATCGCCGTGTTACTTCCAACTGTCATATAAAAACTAAATTGAAATCATCGATCCCATCTTTTTGCACTTAGTCACACTAGATGGAGCTGCGAGGCTCACAGAGAAGCACACCACTCACACTTTTCACTTGAAAACAACTATCGACACAAATTGCATCATAGCACCCAACTGAATCCACTCGAAGAATTATTATCTTGATGACATATTACAATCAGGAATTACTCTTGATCGAAATTTGTCATAATTCAGTCTGCATCTTGTCTCAGAGTTCAACATTAACGGCGGCCCTCTGGTCCAGTGTGTTGCTGTGCCTATCATCAGACGTGAGCCCGAGTGGGCCACTAAGTCACCACCAAAAATGGCCCAAAAATTCTCTTTCCGATTCGGACCAAAAGACTGAATCAAAAATGGTTTCTATGAAGTGGAATCCATCAGGATTATTCAAATCAGGTAATAAAAACACTTAAGTGATTACATTTCTGTCCACTTGAAATAATTGGTTTGCTTCACCTTCCAAAATTAATTTAAATTTGTTTAACAATTACAGGTTACTGTAAATGAATTATTTACATCAGTCAAAGATCAAAGATTAAGTATGGTGGATTACTGATTTTTTTTTCTTTTTTCCAAGAACATCTTCATGTATAATTGTCGTAAAGCCAGGCTGAAAACTCAGTTTGTAGGTTCTCCGATGTTCACCCAAGTTATCATCATGTTTTCGACTTACTCTCTGGCAAGTAAGCGCTTGCCCAGGAGGAGATTGTGCATTCTGTGTAAATTGAACAAAAGAAAAAAAAACAACAACAAAAAAATACATGATCTTGACCTCCTTTTCTTTCCACTTCTATTTTTCTGCAGGCGGTTCTGGTTTGGCCTCAGTAATCGTGCTGCAAGGACAGCGAGCTCAGACTGCTGGCGGATGAGGATCCCAATTTGACGCTGTGGTAAGCGGCGGCGGGAAGCTTATTAAGGAGTCTGAAATGAACCTCTTTTGTTTGTATTCCAAAGCTCTATCAATACTTTACGCTGGCAACCCGCTATGTTCACTTTCAGTATTTTTTTTTTTATGCTACAATTCGTCAAGAGCAGTTTGTGATTTGATGAAAAGATATTTCCGCGTGAAGCACGACTCTAGTTCATTATACGCAACATCACCTGTGAGTTCCTCTGCACCGAAACAAAAAGAAACAAACCAAAAAGAAAAAAGATAAAGCTCATTAGCACTCGCGATGGCACTCCTCCAAACTTCAAAAGCGGCGTCGGAGGGGTCTCGGCGCGACAATGCGGCGTGTCCGCGTGCGGCCTTGCCAATCAAGAGTTCACGCGCAGCCATTTGGCTTTATTTTTTATTTTTTGCCAAGGAAAAGGTCGGGTCCGCGGAGCCGCCATAATGAGTGCAGAGAAAACTAAAATGAAGAGCGTCTGAAAATCCTTAAGACACGATTGGGACACGCTTGTCTTTCATGGTGCCACAGATGATCCAATTAGGCTCTGATTTGTCTTTTCGTCTGGATGTTAAGAAGCGCCGCCTATGCTATCCTGTTGCCGCTGTTGTTGTTGTTGTTGTTGTTTAACAGCGCCGCCCGACAAGCCAGATGGCTTGTTCGCCAAATACATCTGGGGAAAAAAACTGCAGAAAGTGTAGCGCACTGGAAAAGGGATGCAACTTTACCAAGGAACGTACTGGGAGATCCTGTTGTCATATTCAAGGCTGGTTTCAATGTGATGTCACAATATGATTGAATCATTTCAATTATAATACATTTTATTTAAAGCGCCTTTCAAAACACTCAAGGACACTTTACAATCACGGTTGTCGATGTTCTCATCAGATTTTCCCTTTGTATAAACAGGTTTCACGTTCCGGCTTCCCTGTGTGGAGTTTGCATGTTCTCCCCGGGCCTGCGTGGCTTTTCTCCGGGTACTCTGATTTCCTCCCACGTTCCAAAAACATGCACGACTGGCTGACTGAACATTCTAAATTGTACAGCTGCCAATTGAACTCGTTCCCGTGTATTTATGCTAGCTAGCTGACGGCTAACAAAAGCAGCGGGATGCATCTGAAAGTGTTTTGGGGAAATATTCACTTCTTCGTTCGGCCAATTGAACTCATTGGGCAGCGCTTCACGGCGGCGACGGGCGATGACTCGAAGCGTCGTGGACAAGTCTATCACCTGACCCGAATCTGATTGATTATGCATTTCATTGGCGAAGACAAAAGCACCCCAAGCAACAAGAGGGACTGAGTGGAGGCCCGGCAATGACTTCCGTGTTCCCGTCTTCAGGCTGTAACTGACTGCAAAAGATGTGCAGCCAAGTATTGTGAAAAGGAACATTTGATTGAGGGTTGTTAATTAGTCAGATTACTTTCGGTCCCTGAAGAAGTGGAAGTCAGACATACAAACAGTCGGAATTGCTGCACCGTTAAGTAGCCTCAAATTAAATCTGAAAGTCTAACGATAGGAGCTGATACTGCTCGTGTACTTTGTTTTGATCGAGATTAGCGGAATGGCCCGGGTCGCCGCGCCTCTCTTTAGCGTGACATGTGCGTCACGGTTGATGACACGCGCGCGCCATCTTCAGGCGAGTGAACAGATTTGTCGCCGTCTTCCGTCTTCGTTGCAAAGTCTGCATGTTTTGCCGTGCCTGGAACCAAACCATTTCCTGATTTTGGAACTATCCTCCCACTAGCATCTTTCTTCAGCTCCATGTTGGTTGCTAACAAGAGCTACAGTGGCAGTGGTGGCGTCTCGGTCCCTTTGTTTCCCCGCAGCAAGTTCTGCTTCGGTCTAACAAAGGCTCGAGCGGAAGTTTCGAAGTCGTTAAAAAAAAAAAAAAAAGTGATTGAGACGTTTCCATATCAAGCATGAATAAAATATCAATTGAAGTGAGTTTCGCCATCTAACGTGCAGCACTAGATGCATCCTTGACTGGGTTCTGTGTTAAAAAAACAACAAAAAAAAAAACAAAAAACCAAGGCAGCTTCTTCTGCGACAGCGTCTTCCATCTCCTCAAAAGATGTTCAAAGGCCGCAGTCATACATGATTTATACGCATATCGCGTTTCCATTGAGTAAAGCATTACATTGTAAAATTCCACAATCAACATTTGCGCAGGGGGTGCGGGGGGCGGGGGGTGGGGGGCTACTACTGTGGAAGTGGGCTGGTTGACAGAAGAACACCAAATACTGTCGCCGTTGTCGAGCGTGTAATCTATTTGATGACATTAATTGGTGGCTCAGTCGAGTCCTTTTCACACAGTTTGTGCGTTAAAACGCATTTCCTTTGCCTGTCACACAATTCTTTTAGCCTGTTGCCGAAATTAGCATCTTTCCAACATTCTCAAACCGCTGTCGGACAAGTGACTCTTCCCACCGTGTTCCCGGTTTTCCGTTACGCCTTTTGTACAGCTGCCGCTTTGCCTTTGTTAAGCCTCCGATGCCAGGTCGGACACTGTAAAAGTTCCATGACGGTACCTTTTTTCCCCCACACAGGGGGATATGGACCCAACGCTCGGCACGGAAAGCTAGCTCGAGGATACCGTTTGGAATGGCAATGGCGGAACATGGCTTTGGTATCTTTGCCACCGGCAATCCAACCCGATGAACCGAACCTTACCGTAGTCACTCTCGTAGAAGATGATGAACTTCTGCCAGTAGAGCTCCGAGACGAGGGTGAGCAGGACGTCACTGATGCGGACGGGCGGCCGGGCGGCCAGCGTGTAGCTCTCGCCGTCCGGGCTGGGGTTGAACTGGCAGGCGGTGCGCGGAACGCCGTCGCCGTTCCTCTGGATGAACAGGTGGGGGATGTGCATGGCGTCGGTCAGGGACTGCAGGGCGCTGGCGGCGGCGCAGCCCGTGGAGGTGACCAAGGCCAGGATCCCCTGGTTCATCAACTCGCATGCTGGACGAGAAAAAAAAACAAAATGAGAAGTCATTTGTTTTAATCAGTAGACGGATGCAGAAGCCCAAATGATTTAGCGCTACTCGAAATCAGTCTTGTTCTTGAGACTGGTCTTAAGGGTCATAGGTGACTTGGGATTTATTGATAACATGAAAGCGGAACGAGGACAGACGTGAGACGTGCTCCATTTAGACTTTTGTCACTCCTTTTTAAAAAGAACGTTCAACGTTTCAATGTCTGGTTGATTGTTGCTTTTGTTGATCGGACGACCTGTTTATTACGATAACATATAAAGATTTAACGATGGAAATTGACAATTTGGGATAAAATGAATGTCACATCAAGGCACAGAGGACAGACACCCTTTTGGGTCAAGTCGTAAAATCGGCATTCTGAAAAATCTCATTTGGATCCACTGTGCAAGATGGCGTTCCGAACCGGGCTTCAAAACGGAAGACGGGTCTTTGTGTGTCCCACCGAGGATTACGGCTGAGCCCCTGCACATGAGCTGAGATCACACGAAGCGAGGAGGAGGTTCCCGCTCAAGTAATGCAATGTAAGGCGACGAGCGGCTCAGGAGGGGGTTCCCGCGTTGATCCCCAAAACCAGACGGCAGCTCCGAGCGGGGAGTCGGCATCATTGTCACGGCCATGCTCAAGTTTGATTGACATGATAGATGTGGGTTAATGAGCCCAGATTAAAACCGCAGACGCGTGTTTTGGAGCGTCGCCGTTGGCCCCTACATTTTTATTTACAACTCAGACTTTTCATCCTCTTGGGGTGGATCAGGACGTCTGCTGGGAAAGGCGCCAACACATCTTTGAAAGATGAAAATGTCATCCTCGGTATTATTAATATGTCAGTATCTGACCAAGCCCCCCCTTGCCGCCCCCCCAAAAACAACAACAACCTAAAATAAGTTTTGTCTGGCCTAGGGTAAATAATGTATGACTGCGAATAGACTTGAAGGGCATGTTTGTCATCCATTATTGAATTGTTTGACAGTTCATCAGAAACCCGAGAGAGGATGAAAAAGCGGCGCAACGGCATCGTATCAAAACAGCTATCGCACAGAATGCACACATCATAAACTGAAGTGAAAATATGAAATCTTTCACTCAATTGAATCTTTCATACAGTTGTCAGGGGGGGAGGGTTGAATTTGCAACATTTAATTTGAAGGACCACCCTAGTGGGAAACGTCCAGCCATCCATTTTCCGATGCGCTTTATTCTCACAAGGGTGTGTGTGTGGGGGGGGGGGGGAA
>CAAKHF010003298.1:1775-37203 GCA_901007745.1 Hippocampus kuda
AGGTGTTAGCGGGTTGTTGAGCCGCCATTTTTTTTTCCCATAGGATACATTACAACTGAAATTTTCCTAGCATTGCACAAATTCTTCACATCATGTTTGGCCTTGCCACCTGTTGCCAGGTAGAGTTTTGTCGCGTTCAATTGTATTGGCTTCGAAGTGAAAAAGGCAGCGCTTGCCTTTGGATCAAAAGCTAGCAAACACTAAAGATGATGTGACAGGTTTATGTATTGACTTTTATTATTTTCCGACATCAATCACTGTTCTGTATTAGATGTGTGTAAAATTAGCCAGAAAGAAAAACAGTTGTCGAGCCTGTTGCGGCCCGCCCGCATGTGGAAGCGCTAGCTGGTGGCGCGCTTTATTTATGAACGTGTTGCCTTTGGCCTCCGTTACCGAGTTAGCGCATAAATTGTGAGTGTTGTGTCGTGACCCTGCAACTACTCCCAGGCCCTCAAGACATGATGAAAGGATGCCTGTATTTTGATAGTGCGCAAACATCACGGTGGTTGGATGCTCTTGTCTCGTAAGATGTTAATAGCTTTTTAAATAATGAGCTGATTTGTTTGAGTTAAATGAGAGTATGTTGATTTTGTTGCAGTGAGTTGACCAGCTCTTCCACTGCAATATGCAGCCATGCCAGGTCACATATTCCCCTGTCTGGCTGGCTGGACACGAGGAGAGTGACTGCGTCTTCTTTGTCCACAGCACCGGGCTAGCTAGCGAGGCGGCGTTTTCTTTGGGCATCTTTACGGCGGATTAGAAAAGGAATGCTGGCTAAGATTGCTCCTGTCTTTCTGGAAGTTACAGGTTATTGTCCATACTTCCCAACCATTCACCCTGGAAGCCTATTCAGGAATGCCCTCGACAGTCTCATTGGGGCTCCTGATCTTTGGAATGTTTGACTTGACAATTAGCTGCGAGTCAAGCCACAATGGATTGCCGAACGCTTTAGCTCAATGATTTAAAAGGATCTATCTGACCATTATGTTTTCAACTATTAGAGGGAGGATGATATTTGTATTTAATTGCAAACAAGGAGTTGTGGTTCCCAGGCCCTGCCAGGAAGTTCTGCCTTCTGACCTTTGTGCTCCACGCATCCTGTCTAATCACAGCGGCTTACCATCAGGTTCAGTCCGTGTGACAGAATCAATTACGATATCTGATTTCTGGTTTGATTTTTTGTTTTTAGAGGATTTGTTTGAGTTTATCCGTGCGCCTTGTATCATATTGTAATGAGTATCAGGATATGGTGGTGTCTCAGATCAAATCCTCCTCCACTTGCCGTACAGTCAGTTGTAGTTAAACAGCAATGAAGGCCTTAAGAAGTCGAAATGATCTTCTTTCTCTGTTGCTGTTGCGTTGAAAGGTCGGAGGAATTCTGGACAGGGCCTCGTCTTTCATGGTTAAAAAAAAAAAAAAAAAAAAGTTCTGATCTGAATTTCAAAGTTTTTTTGTAGAAATCTGGATTAGCTTTGGTGGTTGGTGGGCAGCGCTGTGGTTGCGTCTGATGCAGAATGTTTGGAACGACCTCGGCCCTGGGATGCATGTCATGTGGTTATCGCTGCTATTTGAAAAATGTCAGGGAAGCCGCCTCCAAAAATCTATCAACGCTTGGGGCAAACGTGACTGAGTGTTGCCGCAATCGATTGTAACTGGATGTCGTCCGCGTCTGCTTTGCCCGAGTCAAAATTCAACCAACCGGGTAACGTTCATGTGTCGAAAACCTCAACAGGGGTGGCCCTGGTTGCGCGTCCCGAGTCGTAATTTGTTGAAACAAACGTCCCTGTGATGGCAGGGGATAGGCCTCGGAAGGAACTCAATTCCAAGAAGCAAGCGGTCGTGTGTCGCGAGCTTCCTGCACATGCAGCGGCCGTTCCTCCGAAGTACTCAAACCGTCCTCACAAAAGCCTCGTTCCCAGCGGCCCCTTTTCTCCCCGCCAAGGCTCCTTCTCTCCATGGGATACTGTTGCCAGGAGACGGCCTAGGCCTGTTGGTCCATGGAAGCCCAGACCTGAAAGACTAGCTGCTTGGGTCACTGCTCCCCCCCACCACACCCCACACCCCCGCTTTGCCTCCCTCCTCCTTCCAACCTGATTATACAAAGGAGTTCTGACTACTTTAGCGCTTTTATTTGGGGTCCACAAAACAGTCCCTATACCCCCCCGCCCCAATGTGGCTGTTTGCTGAGAAAGAGAGAGCCAAGGGCCGCTGGGAGGAGGCGGGTGGGGGGGGGGGGATGTGGATAAGCTAAAGTTGGCAGTGCAGTGTCACTCTGGTCTTTTCATGGGAGAATAAACGTAGCTGCCGCATACACGAAAAGAATGATTCGGAGTTGAGTTTTGACGAAATCGCAAAAGTGAGAAGACGCAATAACCTCAGAGATGGCCAGATTGCTTTCAGCCATGTTTTGTGGCGCTCGACAGCAAGTCGGGTCTTTGTCCACAGGTGAGTCGCCCTCTGACCCGATGGCGGCGTCTCTGCTATTGTATGCAAGGGGATGAGCTCAGGTTACCCGTGCTTCAACGAACCAGAGAGCAGGAAACCTGGCATTGGGTTTCCACCCCCCTCCCCCCCCCATAAATCAAAATGTCCCATCGCCGCTGAGATATTCGAAATGAAACTTCTCACTTTTTCTCTTGTTAAAATGCTTTCTTCTTCTTTCCCCTTGCAATTCCCCGTTTGGATGTCATCCTTTGCGGGTTCATGCTACCACGCTTATTGTAAGTTTTTCCTCCCCTCTTTGTCTTCAGGCATGCGGTTGTTTGCATGATGCGTTGCAGTGGTGCCTTTGCGTGAACAGAAATGCTGAAAGGAACTCTTAATGCATGTTTTTTTGTTTTTTAGGGCGAAGTGTCTCTTCAGTCATGTGAAGTGTTTTGTGTGTGTGTGTGTGTGTGTGTGTGTGTGTGTCCGTCCCATGAACAAAGCAGTTGTTATTTTGTCTCCGAGAGTCCCAGACACTTAGTGGTGCAATGACAGATGTGGACAGATGCACGCTGCCGGGAACTGCAGCTGGCAAAATCCTTCATGTTTTGACACAGGAGGAGATTCGCCACTCCGACCGTCCGCGCAGCGCGGCGCTCAAAAAGCTTCTTCCTCATCATCATCTGCCGTCCTCTTCCTCAAAGGTCAGAAGTCGGCCCCCCCGGGGGGGAGGGGGGGTCTGGTGCAAAACAGCAGCCGGCACCTGCCGCCTAAGAAAGTCAAGTGGAAGCGAAAGCGCGCTCGCCGACCTTGCGGCGTTTCCCAGAAGCCGTGGAATCCTTCGAGTCCGATAAGGAGTTGTTTAGGTGTCGCCGGGACCGAGTTGTGCGCCGGTATCTGTTGAGTTTGGGTCTTATGGGAGAAGCACGCTTGGCCGTGAGTCAAGTCTCGACGAAAGAATGTGTGTTTTGGCGGGCAAGCTCCATGCATATTCCAGAGGGGAGACAAACAAAACGAGCAGGCGTCAGGACCAACCAACTGCTTGACGCGGTTCCACCCAATAGCCGATCTCGAGTCTCAAACAACAGTGGCCATGTAAACCTTTTGACAACCCTTGGCCTTGCCGCTCGAGTCAAATCTCCTCAACTCCGGCGGGATTCGAACCTTCCCTGTTGTACTTTTGGGTCATCGTCACCATCGGCGTTTTTTTTTTTGTCCTGACCCCCAAGATTCCAGACATAGTTAATTTGCCTGTAAATAAACCCAGCCAAGCCATGACAAATAGTCATGGGTGCCGAGGGGGTGGGCGGGTGATTGGTTGAGTGTCAGGCTTGCTCTTTCGTCTGTGCCGTTACCAAGACGACGGGGGATCCTGCGTTTGGGAGCGAGCGCTGTGTTTTCAGAGCAGCAGACAAGGGATTACAGGAAATATGACATGGCATTCCCTCTGGACAAGACCATTCCCCCCCCCCCCAGCCTCCCCCAACACACACTCACCCCTTCTTCGTGCACCAGTTGCAGCGTCCGGAGACATTCTCTCCTGCGGCGTAGCCCCACCCCTCGCCCTGCAGCCCGAGTTACATTATCATCACAATCAGACGGGGGACCTCTGACATTTGACCTTTCAGCAGTGAGAGGAGGGAGGGGGCGGGGGGGGGGGAGCCAAGCTGGCGTTTTTGTTGAGGGTGGGGGGCTAGTAGCTGAGCCAACTGCAGATTCCATTCTTCGAGCCTTTGTGCTGACTTTCAACTGTAAATTGTTTTGATGTGCGATCCAGATTTTTTTCGGATCGATATCAGTCTTCAGAGTACCGATACCTCTTACACTTTGTATAATATTGAATTTAATACAATGACAAAAAAAGACTTTCCGACGCAGAGGATGATTTGCCGATGTGTAGCATATTCGTAAATCCTGCCAAGGTGGACTTATTCAATGTCGGATTTTGTTTGCCTTTAGTATCAGTGGCTGATATCAGCACACTCCAAAACTACTCGCTTCACTCAAATAAAGCTGGCCCCATCCCGACTAAATTGGACAGCGTCGGCTGTCTCAGTGCGTCAACTTTTTCATTTCAGGCGTTTTTGTCGAGAGTGTCGTGGTTCACATCGATGACTTTCAACTCAGGGCCCCAATTCCAACAACCTGTGATTGACCGGCCATCAGTCCAGGTTGCCGTCCGCTAGGTTGCTCTCTGCTAATCGTTCCATTCGACTGCACTTTCCTCTCACGTCTCTTTTCTTGTGGATACGCCCTCTGCACTCCTTTGTGCCCGAGCCTGTGGCTTCGCTCTATGCTATTGTCGTTCTAACGCCGCAATGCCAGTCAAACAAAACCAGATCAAAACAGTCACACTGTAGAAAAGCTGGCCTTCTTCCAACAAGCACCGCAAATAAAAAACAAAAAAAAAAAGTTTGTTTTGTAAAGGAGCACGCAGTCATGGAGTGAAATGATGGCCGACAAAAGAGAACAGAGGGAAATCCATTGTTGATTATGCCCAGGGGGGGGGTTCTTCTCCAGTGAAAGACAAGCCAAAGCCTCGGGGTGAACCAAAAGCCAGCCCGTCACTGCTCTGTCATCAGCATCAAACGGCCCGTTTGAAGAGGGCGCTTGTCCCCAGCCGGAGGTTCCACTCTCGGTGTCGGGTTTCGAACTCAAACGAAACCTCCTCAGTTCGCACAAACCTTGTCCGAACTCTCAACGGCCCATAGAGAGCAATCAGATACTCCTGTTCCTATGTTGAGATGTTTCGGTAAAAGGCAAAAACAGAGAAGTGTCTCTTGGACGTGGATCGTCTGTCTCCTCCAAATATCACAGCTGCCCTTTTCCAATTTGCTCGACACACGCTGAGCGCGGACCCCGTTTTTCACGCGTTGGAATCATTTTGGTTTCCTGTCAACGATCGCTTGGGTGTGTTCATATATTCTTCAGAGAGCCGACTTGCGGAAAAAGCCGTGACGGTGGCGGAATGTTAGCTGACACTGACAAAAAAAAAAAAAAAAAAGGGTCTCTCCAGCTGGAGAGGACGCAAATTGTGCGTTTGGTAAATCCCGACCTTCAGGATATGGCCTGGCTCCATTTGTGAGTGCATCACTCATTCCCCAAAACCACATTGTACTTTTGAAGGAACCGTGCGCTAATAGGAAATAATTCCAGGGCGTCGACGCCAACCTCACACCACAATATGAGTCAGGAAGGAGGTGTCATGGGTTCTGAAATCCCAGATGCGGTATATTAATGAACCAAATGGGAAGCGGCTGGATTTGAAGCTTTGCTTCTTTGGGGTTTTTTTTGTTGTTGTTTTTCTTGTTACCTGTTTTGGCGCTCGGCTCCAAGACTCTCACGTGTGAATCTTTTTTGTCCAGATGCCGTCCAGGATTCATCGGTCCGCTCTGTCAGCATCAGGATCCCTGCCATCGATCGGCGTGTCTTAACGGGGGCGCTTGCAAGAGCCAAGTGGCCAACGGTATCCCGCAGTACAACTGCGTGTGCCAGAGGGGCTTCAGAGGTATGCCCGTCACAAAAGAGAAAGATCAGCTTCTTGGAGAGTCTTGCAGAATGACCGCCTCTTCAAATGACAGGCCAAGATTGCTCGCTCATTGACGCCTGCGCCACGAGTCCTTGTGCCAACGGCGCCCGCTGTGCCAACTGGAACAATCACTACAACTGCTCCTGCCCACCTGGCTTCCAGGGAAAGAATTGCCGCAGCGACGTGGACGAGTGCCGCAAGCCCGGCGCTTGCCTCAACGCGGGCCTTTGCATCAACACCCACGGGTCCTTCCGCTGCCAGTGCCCGCCCGGGTACAGCGGGCGCACGTGCGAGGTGTCCACCCAGCCCTGCGCCCCCTCGCAGTGCCTCAACGGAGGCACTTGTCGCCAGACCAGCGACCATTCCTATGAATGTGCATGCCTGCCAGGTAGGGTAAAAAACGGACGCGTCGGGACGGTACGCGGGTGCATCTCAAGATGTATTTCATGATGTAGCTTTTGAAATGGGTTGACCGGGCGCTCGGAATGTCACTGTGCACATCTCTCCTGTATTCTAATGTGAAACATGTCTTCCTAAAAAATAAGCGCAGAGTGACTATTAAGAATACCCGAATACCAGTGCGTGAAACCCCAACTTTTGCCAACTCCAAAAATTACAATTCGACATGAAAAACTTTGAAATAATTTGGGGGAACAGAAAGGAGGTAGTAATCACCCCTCTCCAATCATTTCCCTTGAGTTTTATCCATCCATTTTCCGATCCGCTTATCCTCACAAGGGTCGCGGGGGGCGCTGGAGCCTATCCCAGCCGTCTTCGGGTAGTAGGTGCGGAACACCCTGAAGCGTTTGCCAGCCAATCGCAGGGCACACACAAACGAACAACCATCCACGCTCACACTCACACCGAGGGACAATTTGGAGTGTTCAATCAGCCTGCCATGCATACCGGAGTACCCGGAGAAAACCCACGCAGCCTTGAGCATACAAATCAGTCAAATTTTTAAATTTTTTTAATTGAATGACTGAAATAAATTCTTACAAATTACAATTTTCTGAGATGCACCGATACATGTTTCTATCTTACTTGAATTCGAATGTTTGTTTTCGTTGTCAATATTTTGCAATGGCATCAAAAGTCATCATCTATTAGAGTCGCAACTGCACTTGTATGCCGTGATAGGTTTGAAGTCCAGTGTTCCCTTTGCGTATTCACTCTGTTGTGGTTCTTCATTTGTGACCATAACTTCATGCAATGCAGTTTCACCCCGCTATTTCGCCACGTTTTACTGCTATTTTTCTTCCTTTTTAGATCAGTCAAAAATTTTTTATTTTATTTAAAAAAAACAAAAACGATAATCAGCAGCTTGTATTTATTTTACGTTTTGCATTAACAAGTAAAAAGTGTTTAAATGGGTGGGAACCGTGCGTGTGTGTGGGTGTGTGTTTACACTGGTATGATGTCACACCACGTAGCTGATGCCATCATTGCTATCCGGCCTACACAAAGGCAAGCCAAATTTTCAGCAAGCCCACTGGAGCTGTCCCACATGGGAGGGCCTTGGCCTTGCACACATGCAAACCATCACGATCGTCGAGCGGAGGCCCACTGTTTTCCCAAGACTGAAGATTTTATTTTTTTTTTCCCACGGCTGATGACGTCGTTTCGAGCACCGCTGCTGGGATTGACTCCCGCATCACAGGTCGGCTTCCTGCCTGCTATTTATAGCCCCTCGATGAGAAACGGGGTGGCGGCGGCGGTCAGAAGTCGGAGGAGGCCGTCCGCCCACGCTCCTTCACGGCTACGTCCACAACAGGAGGAATTTACTTTATGGACCTCATGGCTTCGCCACTGGGGAGCCGACAGGAAATGTCTCTTGGCAGAAAGGAAGTCATTGAAACTGAAAGATGATAAAACAAGCAAACGCAGTGGGGAGCGCAGCCCGTGGCGGCTGTTGCCGGCGTCGTGTGGGAACTGTCACGAGTGGATGTAAACAGTCGGACACCCTCTCAACCTTTTAACTGCCTCGTGCCGCCCAGAGTGTGGGAAATGTGACTTGTGGCTACGAGTTCAACTGATTATGTTACAAACGGGGTGGCGACTTGCTGTGTTTTTTTGCTCGCCATAACCACTTTTCTCTCCGCTCCAGGCTTCGAGGGACACAACTGTGAGAATAACGTGGATGACTGCCCGGGCCACAAGTGTATGAATGGCGGCATATGCGTGGATGGAGTCAACACGTACAATTGCCAGTGTCCGCCTGAATGGACAGGTACGGCACATCGTATTTCAAGAAAGCTTGACATGTGAGCGATGTGAGCTAAATGGCGCGTAACCACCTCACCACGGCAGGCCAGTACTGCGCCGAGGACGTCAACGAGTGTCTCATGCAGCCAAACGCCTGCCACAACGGGGGGACGTGCTTCAACACCATCGGGGGCCACACGTGCGTCTGCGTCAACGGTTGGACGGGCGACGACTGCAGCGAGAACATCGACGACTGCGCCATCGCCGTTTGTTTCAACGGGGCCACGTGCCACGACCGAGTCGCCTCCTTCTTCTGCGAGTGCCCGGTCGGAAAGACGGGTAAGTAAATGCATCACTCGAGTGTAACCTTTGGGCAGGAATTGAATGCACGAGGGCCGCATTTAACTCATTCAGTACCAGCAGATTCTGGACCAAGCCTGAAAAGACGTTTAAAAACGTCGTTGGGAGTGAACGAGTTAAGTACGAAACGGGCAGATAGGCCTTGTAATTTGTCAGATGGGATAAAACGTACACTGAGATACGAGCCGTTTGGCCGATTTATGGCTTAATTTTTTATTTTTCGTTGGCCTGCATGCAGAAATTTGATCGCTGTATGGTGACATTGAGCTCAACTCATTTCATAACAATCAGCAGTTTGTCAGATAGCGAATGTTTCTTCCAAAAATAAAAAATAGGCTTTAAAAGACATTTTCTGCAGTTGAAGTTGAATGTCAAACTCAACATAAAACAACGAGAATTAGCCATTGTGCTATATTTAAAACAACCACTTCATGTTGCCCTCTACAAAGGCCCGGTCGCGTAATGCTGTTCCAAATATATCATCGGGCATTATTTCATCTGTGCCGCCTTCATTAGGTTTGCTGTGCCACCTTGAGGACGCTTGCGTGAGCAACCCCTGCAACGAGGGAGCCGTGTGCGACACCAATCCCCTCAACGGCCGTGCCATTTGCACCTGCCCTGCCGGCTTTGTGGGAGGCGCTTGTAACCAAGACATGGACGAATGCTCCATCGGTATGTCTGCTACTTGTTGGTTGTCAATGAACTGTTGCCATCTCCTCGCTCCTCTTTGACTTGATGAAATTCTCATTTCACCCTCGCAGGTGCAAACCCATGCGAGCACTTCGGAAAGTGCGTCAACACCGAGGGCTCGTTCCAATGTCAGTGCGGCCGCGGATACGCTGGCCCGCGTTGCGAGATCGACATCAACGAATGCTTGTCCATGCCTTGTCAGAATGACGCCACTTGCCTCGACCGCATCGGAGAGTTCACTTGCATCTGCATGCCAGGTATCGGGACCTAGCAGAGAATGATCTGTTCCATCGCCATAGCGACGGCCAGAGCGGGCTATTATGTAATAGAGTGCCATTGCTGTCCCGGGGGGGGGGGCAAGGGGGCACTTGCCTGCTCTCAGCGCACTGTACGACCAGACAGAGAGGGTATTAGCGCAGACAAAGTGAGGGTTTGGACTCCGGGTGACAAAACCAGAGTGAAACTCTCACGCACAGTCCGACATGCATCCTGGGGTTTTGGGAACTATACAAATTAGAGCTGGGAGTGGGCTCTATAGGACTGGATGTGAGAGAGGGCGAGCAGTTAGGGGGAGCGCTGTGCTGTGAATAGTAATGAGTTGTCGAGTGGTGGGAATGGAGCGGAACAATAGGGCCCCTCTGTGCTCCACTTTGCACCCTCATACACACAGAGAGGGAAAAGGAGGCCTTTTCCCAGAGGCTCCCCCTTTACTCCCCACACCACCCCCCTTTTTTTTTTTTTGCTTTCCAGAGACAGGCTCTTCCTCCTCACCCTCCTCATCGTCAGGCGGCCTGGCAAAGCTCAGGTGGAGCCGCTGATTATTTCGGATTTCCACGCTAGCCGCTCCGCAGGTTTCCATACTCGGCTTCACCTCAATGGAGGGCGGAGCCCTTTGTAGGTTTGCTAACAGCGAATGGAAAATGTACATCTGGTGAATGCGGACACTGACCCCAGGGTGTTGCGATGCTCCACGGACAGTAACCCGTGAGGATTTGAGGACAGTGGATCCTGCGGGCCGCTAATGGTCCCCATGCGGGAATAAAAAAGGGGGTTCTCACAGAATCGGTTTCCCAGGGCAGAGAACGAAGACCGTCCATAAATACACACATACGCAAAGCAATGGACAAAACAGAGGGGTCACCAACGTGGGCCCCTGCGTTGGCCGCAAGGACCACGTGTGTAGCCCGCGGGCCTGTTCTAAAGATACCTCACCAGTCGTGGGATAATTGTGATTTCCCAGGAATTATTAAAAGTTATTTTACTGTTCTTTCAGAAGCGTGTATCAAAACTCGAAGCCCTTCTCATGAATCAGGACCCGAAAAGTAGCGGTCAACTTGAGAAAAGGCTGCTTTAACGTGTGTACTCACGTGTAAACTTGTCTTGTAGGCTACACGGGGACTTACTGTGAGACCGACGTAGATGACTGCGAGAGCAACCCGTGTGTGAACGACGGCATCTGTCGGGACATGGTCAACGGCTTTACGTGCACCTGCCAACCTGGTAAGATGAGTGTTTGTCATCAAATACACAGGGTGGGGGGGAGGGGAAAGATTTTTGCTGTTTTTAGCTCATTCACTCCCAAAGACGTTTATAAACGTCTTTTCAGACTTTCAGACTAGAATTGGCTGGTACTGAATGAGTTAATAGCAAAAAATGCAAGGCCCAGTTTGGTCAACACTTTGCTTGTCAATGAAAGGCTAAAATGCACAGAGAAATATTTTACAAATGTGTGCACATGATCTGAATGTCACTCCCAGACAGTCCAAACATGCTGTTTTTGGAACATGCACTTGTTTAAAAAAAAAAAAAAATGGAAAAAAAAAACAAATTTTGAATCCTCTTGCCAAAACAAAGATACTATTGTGACCCCCCCCAGACCCCTCTCTTTCAGAATGTAGAAGCGATGGCAGTCTCCCTCAACTTGCTGCTTGGTGTTGGTGGTGAGGTGGGGGTACAGCAGTCCTGCTAATGAGATTCTTTTCCAGATCCGCAATTTACATCTGGGACAGACGTCTCCCCCCACCCTCCCTCCCCCATTCCGCCGCCTCTCCATCTCGCTATTGAGTCAGTGGAGCTGATGTAGGAAAAGGGTGGAGGCCGGAGGGGGGTGGAGGGAGGGGGGGGGGGTCGAAAGAGAAAACAATCACACTGTCTCCTCCGCTAACACCCCCCATCAGCACCAACACACAGCCCATCCTTACATTGTTAATCAACAGAGCAGCATGCTAGCATTGTAGCACTTCATGCCCCCCCTGAATCTGGGCACTTTGCCCACCGATTTCAAGGCCACGCAGTTTTTCAAGCCTTCAAAGCAAATGAGTCGAACCATGCTCATCGGTTTTTCTGATCGGGACCAAATTCCCGTTGGTAGATACAACTGATATTAGCTCCTCATGACCTTGAAAAGCCATCAAGGTCGTGGGATTTTTCCATCGGCATCCTTAACCAGTCGAAGCCAGACATCTCTGACCACGCCGGAGACCTTTGCCCCCAGCCCCGCCACTAAAAAGGGACAAAACCGCCCTCGAGCTGCTCTCTGACCCGTCGCCTCTTATGTTTGACTGTCCCAGGCTTCACCGGCACCATGTGTCAGATCGACATCGACGAGTGCGCCAGCACGCCCTGCCAGAACGGCGCCAAGTGCTACGACCGACCCAACGGCTTTGAGTGCCGATGTGCCGAAGGTAAGTTTCTGGGTTGCCTGTACGCGTTTCAACAGGAGACTAAACCACTTGTTGTGGCTTTGTATTTCGGGAGGGGGTCATCTATCTGTCCACAAGCTGACTTTAGGCTGCTAATCCACCCCCCCCCCCCACAAACCCCACCGCCCCTCTCAAGATCACAGGGTCACCATTAGTTGCCAAGAAGAGAACCTTGGTCGTCACCCCGACATCTGTTCATTTGTTCATCTGTTCAGCCTCCCCCCCCCCCATCCCCGACACCACCTTATGGTGTCCCCCGTCCCTCATTCCTTCACATGCGGCAGTTTTATTAAGCCCAAAAAAAAAACAAAAAAGCATCAGCTCAACGGGATCCTGTTGGGAAGTATGGCGATGTTTGTTAACTACTTGTTTCGCGTTTATTTGGGCCTTCGCCCATAGATGGGGTCTGCTTCATTGTTTCAAATGCCAGCTGCTTGGTATTCCCTGTATTTGCCGCCCCCCACCCTCCCCTGCAGGGTGAAGTGGCTCTGTTTGACGTGCTGCGGCCCGCCATTGTTCCCTCCGCCACAGAGAACAAAAGCGGGCCTGGGGGGCCTTGGGTAGGACTTTTCTTTGCCGCTTTGCCCAACTCAGCGGCACACCGTACACAGCAAATAAACCAACACTTGTCTGACACACAGACAACCTGTTGTCATGGAAACCAAAGCTGCAAAGACCCTTTTTTTTTTTTTTTTTTTTTTTTGCTTTTGCAAACGTGGGGAATGTTAGTTTCAGTGAAGAATTTAATTCAGGGTCTTTATAATTTTTTGTTGCTGGCCAAATACAAATGATTGGTCTATCTTAAATGTTGCAAATGGCTGCCGCTCGTTGACAACGCAACGTCATCAGCAAACATTCCGTTTGTTTCCTGAAAAGTGATGGTTTTGGAGGTACCAGAATTCTTGACCCGAATAAGAACGAGCGGTTAAAAAAAAAGGATGAATGAAGAGGCTGAGGTCAAGGCTGTTTTCGTGATAAATGTTAACAGTTGCATCAATCCACAACACAGTACCAATCTGTTCTCCTGCCATTAGGATATGAAGGTACGCTCTGCGAGAGCAACATCAACAACTGCCAGCCCGACCCGTGCCACCACGGCACCTGCGTGGACGGCATCGCCAGCTATACCTGCAACTGCGACGCCGGGTACACGGGCTACCGCTGCGAGAACCAACTCAACGAGTGCCACAGCAACCCTTGCCAGAACGGAGGCAAATGCGTGGACCTGGTCAACAAATACATCTGCCAGTGCCAACATGGGACATCAGGTACGAACGAGACTAGCAGCTCATATTGACAATGTCTGATCTCCACTCTTAAATTAGATTGGATGATGCACGAAAGTGGTGGGCTATGGCTTATATCAGAAATGAATCAAATTCCTGCCTCGCAAAGAGCTGTTTCTATTGTTTTCAGTGATGACCAATATGATTAGAAGTTGTTGTCTGCTTGTAGTATCCAGCCAATATGGAAGATTTTGAAAATGTTCATGGGGGGTGGGGGGGGGATTCCTTTCACTTCGTGGGCGGGAAAAGCATTTCAAACTTTGCTGTCACGACAGGCACCAACTGTGAGATCAATTTCGACGATTGTGCCAGTAACCCGTGTGACTATGGCATGTGCAAAGATGGCATCAACCGCTACGACTGCGTTTGCAAGCCTGGCTTCACCGGTAAGTCATTTGGAATTTCATTATACACAGACGCTTTTTCTGTTTGTATGTTTATTTTTGTATTTTTATATATACAGTATATATATATATATATATATATATATATATATATATATATATATATATATATATATATATATATATATATATCTGTGGTGTTTTGTTTTTTTTAATCATATTGGAAACGGCCTGTGTCAGAGGATTACAAGGGAAAAGTTGAAAAGTGTCATTAAATATTATAAATTTTAAAAAAAAATTGTCCATGAAAATTCATCACACCATTTATTTGCAAATATAAAATATTTGAGTTTCACAATCACGCTACTTATTTTTTTCAAATTTTAAAAAAAATTGAATTTTTAAAATTAAAAACAATACATTTTAAATGTTACAAAATATCATGCTCATACTAATTGTTTATTTTCTTACCCTCAGTTAAAAAAAAAGAAAATTGGACATCCCTGAGATTCACATTTAAATTTCATTTGTACAGCATCCTTGACACTCGCTATCTTGTCAGGTGCCAAGTGTAACGTGGAGATCGACGAGTGTACGTCGAGCCCCTGTCGCAACGGAGGCACGTGCGTGGACGAGGAGAATGGCTTCCACTGCCAGTGCCCGGAGGGATTCAAGCCGCCGTACTGCTACTCGCAGGTGGATGAGTGCGGCAGCAGCCCCTGCGTCCATGGGGCGTGCAGGGACGACATCAACGGGTAAGCACGCAAAGACGACGTGCATTTTGAATTGTTTCGGGCCCCCAAAAAAACGGATTTTCTTTGCATCTTTGCAGTTACCGTTGTGACTGCGAGCCAGGCTGGGTGGGAAAGAACTGCGACCTGGACAGGAACGACTGTTTGCCGAGCCCCTGCCAGAACGCCGGCACCTGCATCGACCAACTTAACGGCTTCACCTGCAAGTGTCGTCAGGGCTTTCGAGGTAAGCCGTGGTGGAAGACGATTAAACAGCGCAAATGTCAACTCTGAACCATTATTAACCCTTTCATGCACCCTGTAACCCGATAACATATTAAGTTGTCCATTGTAGTAACCGTTGTCCCCTTAAAGGGTTAAATAATAGACACATTTAACTCATTCACTCCCAAAGACGTTTTTAAACGTCTTTTCGGACTTGGTCCAGAATTGGCTGGTACTGAATGAGTTAAATAAACAAAAAAAATATCACTTTCTATTATATCGTCGCTGTCCTGGTGAAAAAAAAAAAAGTCAATTTTTGTCATTTAAAAAAAAAAAAAAATCTATGAATTGTTCCCTCGGTAGGTAACCTTTGCCAGGTGAACATCAACGAGTGTGCGTCCAGTCCCTGCTTGAACAAAGGCACGTGTGTGGACGGCGTGGCCAGCTTCACCTGCCTGTGCGAGCTTCCCTACAACGGACCCACATGCGCCGAAGTGCTCACCCCGTGCTCCCCGAACCCCTGCGCAAATCAGGCCGTCTGCACCCACACTCCAGACTACCTGGGCTACCAGTGCAACTGCCAACCCGGTTGGCAAGGTGAGCACAGAAGGATCCGAGAGGAGGAGCTCATGTCTCCATCGTGACCTCATTGTGACTCGGTTTTGCCGTCCGCAGGGCAACTGTGTAACCGGGACGTGAACGAATGCCTCTCCAATCCCTGCAAGAACCGCGGGACCTGCTCCAACACACTCGGTTCTTTTGTGTGCTCCTGCAGGCCCGGTTTCACCGGGCCCACTTGCGACACGGACATCAATGACTGCTCTCCCAGTGAGTGGCGGCAAGAATGTCAACGTGTACGCTGTCAAACGCAAACCCCTCATTCGCTCCCCCTTTACCTGCACAGATCCGTGCCTAAGCGGAGGCACCTGCGCGGACAGCGTCAACTCTTTCCACTGCAGCTGCCTGCCGGGCTTCACCGGGCCTCGCTGCGCTCAGGAGATCAACGAATGTCAGAGTTTGCCCTGCAAGAACGGCGGCACGTGCACCGACTACGTCAACTCCTACACGTGCACCTGCAGGCCCGGCTTCACTGGCATCCACTGCGAAACCAACATACCAGATTGCACGGAAAGGTGGGTGGGTTGCGTACGCTCATGAGATCCAACAAGAGATGGAGAAAAAAAAAGGTTGAGCTTCGGAAAGCTACACGGAATGGAATTATGTGAGGAGCTCCATCATGGCCGAATCATCTTAACTCATTCAGTACCAGCCAATTCTGGACCAAGTCTGAAAAGACGTTTAAAAACGTCTTTGGGAGTGAATGAGTTGTTAACTTAGATCAACATCAGTATTCTGGTTATCAGTTTGGCTCAGGATAAATTTCTAGTCCCTTAGGGCCCATAATTGTGCGGTAGGTTAAAAAAAAAACAGAGATTCATTCACTACAACTAATTCATCTTTGTCCATAAATCTGTAACAGTCATACAAAGGAATAATTCAGTCAAAAATGTGAAATTGAAACAAGATCATCATTATGTCAGTATGTACTTTTATTTTATTCCATTGAGTTATTTAATATAATATGAGCCCAAAATGAAAAATCCATTTCTTTTTCGAAATCATTCACTGCTCATGCAAAGTGCCTGAAAATGTGACCAACGTGAGTTATTTCCTCATGTGCAGCTCGTGCTTCAATGGAGGGACGTGCACAGATAAGATCAACGGCTACTCCTGTATGTGCCGTTCAGGCTTCACCGGCTCGCACTGCCAGTACGAAGTCAACGAGTGTGACTCGCAGCCTTGCCTCAACGGGGGTCTCTGTCAAGATGCCCTGGAGTCTTTCCGCTGCACCTGCCCCAAAGGCTACGCTGGCACGCGCTGTCAGGTGCGACGAAAAAAAAAAGTCAATCCTACTCCCAGTCAAAATTCTTGCGTGTGAGCGTCATGCTAACCGTTGCTTCGTATCCTGTGCGCCTAGACACCGGTTGACTGGTGCAGGCGCTCCTCCCCGTGCCAGAATGGCGGACGCTGTCGGCAAAAAGACTCGGCCTTTGTCTGTGAGTGCGCTCACGGCTGGTCTGGACGTTATTGCGACATTCCCCGAGTTTCCTGTGAGACAGCAGCTCGCCAGAGAGGTGACGTGTTTTTGTTTTTTTTAAATTTTAAACTCTGCCTCTTTTCTTGCCGTGCGGCAGCAGAGTCACTCACATCCCCTTCTCCTTGTCACCAGGACTCCAGACAGACGAATTATGCCACCACGGCGGCCACTGCGTCAACACGGGCAACTCGCATTACTGCAAGTGTCCCGGCGACTACACCGGCAGCTACTGCGAGAGCCAAGTGGACCACTGTGAGGACAAACCCTGCCGCAATGGCGCCACCTGCAGGGGATACGTTGGAGGATACCAGTGTGACGTGAGTTCATGAAAGTTGTGCCGATCCAACTTAATCCTCTGACTGATTATCTGTCCATTCAAATCAAATGTAGCCCTTCAGCACCAAAGTTGACCTTTTACAGCGATGTCATGATCCCATTTCTCCTTCTCGTGTCCATTTACAGTGTATGCCGGGCTTCACTGGTCAGAACTGTGAGATGGAGGTCAATGAGTGTCAATCTCATCCTTGCCAAAATGGAGGCACGTGTATCGACCTCGTCGGGCATTACATCTGCTCCTGTCCTCCTGGCACTCTGGGTACGCCCACACATCGGCACCGAAATACGATCCTTTGAGATCACGGGCAGGAGGCAGGCACTGTTAGCATCGCACCGTTTCATTTGATTGTTTTTTAGTTTTTGTGGAGGACCCAAATATTTACTCTAAGTGTGTTCACGTACGTCGGCATAAGCCCGCCCCGCCCCTGAATGTATCCATAACTGGAACTCTTCAACAATCGTCTCCCTTCAAGGTGTCCTCTGCGAGATCAACGAAGATGACTGCGCCCCGCCAATGAGGCCTCGCGGCGCTCCCCCCAAGTGCCTCAACAACGGCACCTGCGTGGACCGAGTGGGCGGCTACCGCTGCAACTGTCCGCCCGGGTTTACAGGCGAGCGGTGCGAGGGCGACGTCAACGAGTGTCTCTCCAGTCCTTGCAGCCCCTCCAGCAGCCTGGACTGCATCCAGATGCCCAACGACTACCAGTGTGTTTGCAAGGCCGGTTTCACAGGTTCGATAGATAGCCTCTCTCCTAACTGAGAAAAGAAAAGAAAACAAAAAAAGGACATACAGCATCTGTCAAATCTTAAATTAAAAACTGTAGTCACCTAGTGGATGAATATCATTCACGGAGATAAAAATGGCTTGAAAAAAGATGATGTGAACTTGCAATGTGAATGCAAAAAAGTCCCCGTTCTGTTTGTCTTTTAGTCCTCTTGATCGATCTTTGCTTGTGTGTGTGTTTTTTTGTTATTGTCGTATGTTTTAGGTCGAAGGTGCCAGAACAGGTTCAGCGCATGTGAATCTCAGCCTTGTCAAAACGGAGGCGCGTGCTCGGCGTCCATTTCTGTTGTTGGCTACACCTGCACGTGTCAGCTTGTGAGTAACACCCAGTTTCTATTCATGTGCATTGCCATTGTCAGTATTTACCGCATTTTTGGACATATTGGTGTTATGATCCGAAATATAAAAACGAATTCGCAAAGATTAGGGATCAAGCCCTGTCCCAAAGAGTGAAAATCCCAATCGTAATTGTGTTTAGATGATGGCAAAGAACTTTAAACCAAAAGGATCATAAAGCATCAACATCCATTGAATGGACAATGCAGTCATGAAGGCATAGCGCCTAAACGTAACAGCTGTGTTCATAGACGCACATACTCACGCTTCACAAATAAAAAGGATTCTGATTTTCATCCGCAGGGCTACACGGGCCCCAACTGCGAGCGAAGCATGTCTTGCCGCGAGCTGTCTTGCTACAACGGCGGAAGCTGCTCTCTCACCACGCGAGGGGCCCGCTGCACCTGCCTGCCCGGTTATGGCGGGCCGCAGTGCGCCCACCGCAGCAACGAAGGCTGCTCCTCACAGCCGTGTCGCAACGGCGGCCTGTGTACCGAGGAGACGGCCTTCCCGTTCTTCCACTGCCAGTGTCCCAGCGGCTGGACGGGCAAACGGTGCGAGCAGGCCGGCCGGGTCAACGAGACCCCGGCCCTGTCGTGTCCGCTGGCCGACTGCCACGGAAAAGCCAACGACGGCGTGTGCGACAAGGAGTGCAGCACGTTGGCGTGCCGCTGGGACGGCGGCGACTGCTCCTTGGCGGTCAACCCTTGGGCCCGGTGCACGGACCCCCGTTGCTGGCGCGTGTTCAACAACAGCCAGTGCGACGAGTCGTGCAACAACGCAGACTGCTTGTATGACAACTTTGACTGCAAAACCAAGGAGAAAGTTTGCAAGTGAGTTTTTGTCTCCTGGTTGCACGCAGAGCAGCTTCAAACCCATTCACTCCCAAAGACGTTTCTAAACGTCTTTTCAGACTTTTGTCTAGAATTGGCTGGTACTGAATGAGTTAAGGTTTTCTTTTGCTTCCATTCTAACCACAAAAGTGACAAATGACATTTGTTTGAGCCAAAGCCACATTGATCTGGATTTCATCTTTAAATTAATCATGATCCAGATCAACATTTTCAACCTGTGAACAGATATGGAATGACCTACAGTATGTCCAAATGAATCAACTTTCGCTCCGGTTGATTTATGCCAATCTTCTTTTTGTGGTTCCTCTAGCCCCATCTACGAGACCTACTGCATCGACCACTATGCCGATGGCCTGTGCGACCAAGGCTGCAACACGGAGGAGTGCGGCTGGGACGGCCTGGACTGCGCTCAAAAGGTTCCCGAAGACATCGTGGATGGCGCCTTAGTTCTGGTGGTGCTGCTCCCTCCGGAGGAGCTTCTGCGCACCAGCACGGCCTTCCTTCTCAAACTGAGCGCCATCCTTCACACCACGCTGCGCTTCCGGCTGGACCACAACGGCGAGGCTATGATCCGGCCCTACACCCGGCGAGAGGCGCGCCTCAAGCGGGAGCTTCAGCCTCAACAGGAGATTATTGGGTAAGAGATGGAGATTAGTCGATAAATGTTTTCGAGTCCTGGTCCTCAAACATTTCACTCCATAGCACCGGTGGTTCTTCTATTCTTAAATAGCCGTTTTTGAGAATTCAGACCACGAACATCAGTCTCTTGTTTGTCCAGCTCCATCGTCTACCTGGAAATAGACAACCGCTTGTGTACTGACGACTGCTTCCCGTCGGCTGAGAGCGCCGCGGACTACCTCGGAGCCTTGTCGGCCGTTGAAATGCTGCGCTTCCCGTACCCGCTCAAAGAAGTCCGCGGTGGGTACAGGCGAACATGAGTAGCGCAGGCAGAACCCGCCAGGAACGTATCTGCAATTACCCGTCTTGCCTTTGCCTGCGCAGGAGAGAAAATCGTGGACGATCCGGACCCCATTCCTCAATGGGGCAAACTGATGCTGGTCAGCATCGCTTCGCTTTTCCTGCTGGTCATCATGGTGTTAGGCATGCTGATTTCCCGCAGAAAGCGTGAGCACAGCACGCTGTGGTTCCCGGAGGGCTTCTTCCTCAAGAAGGAGCCCAGCAGCAACAAGAACCGCAGGGAGCCGGTGGGCCAGGATGCTCTTGGAATGAAGTAAGGGCGAAAGACTATTTGTGAAGACTTTTTGTGGTCCTCGGTTTACGACAGTAGCGGCAAATGTTGTTTTGAGGTTGTAAACAGGAGCACATGTATCGACGGTTATGCTTCTTTTAGTCCTAGTTTTTCATATTTCTCGATATCAACAACAGACACATGCCCAAAACGGTTGAGGAATCTCTCCTTGGAGATCACAGCGACCAGTGGATCGACGCCGAATGCCCAGAACCCAAAAGATTGAAGGTCAAATGAATCCACACGTACACATGGACAAAATAACAGCGATCAATTTGTGACACCGACGTCTCTGCCGGATCCTTTTAGATGGAGGAGCCAAGCATGCTGTCAGACGGAGAGGACGCCGTCGATAGCCGACAATGGACGCAACATCACCTGGCAGCGGCCGACATCCGCGTGCCGCCCACCATGGCGCTCACCCCGCCGCAAGGGGAGTTTGAAAGCGACTGCATGGACGTTAACGTTCGAGGTCCAGGTTGGTAGTGAGAAGAAAACGGATTTGGGATCGTGTATTTATTTAAACACACGTACTGTATACACAATCTATCTGTAAAGCTATCGAGCTCGCTATCTCTCTCGCGCGCTAGCAATCGGATCAAATCTACATGATCTATATCTATATTGACGACTCTTTTACTAGACGGCTTTACTCCGCTGATGCTGGCGTCGTTCTGCGGAGGCGGCCTGGAGCCCGAGATCACCGAGGAGGAGGAGAGTGAGGAGTGCTCGGCCAACATCATCTCCGACCTCATCTACCAGGGCGCGTCACTCGCCGCCCAGACGGATCGCACGGGCGAGACGGCGCTCCACCTGGCTGCCCGTTACGCCCGCGCCGACGCCGCAAAGCGACTCCTGGACGCCGGGGCGGACGCCAACGCGCAGGACAACACGGGACGCTCGCCCCTGCACGCTGCCGTGGCTGCGGACGCACAAGGAGTGTTCCAGGTACACATCAGAGCAACCGAAAACATCTGTAAAAAGTGGGATTAAAAGTGTGACAAAAGGACCAAAAAAAAAAAAAATGTCATCCCGTCATTCTCTTGGCCTAGATCCTGATCCGAAACAGGGCCACAGATCTTGACTCGCGCATGTACGACGGCTCCACGGCGCTCATCCTGGCCGCTCGTCTGGCGGTGGAGGGAATGGTGGAGGAACTCATCACTTGCCACGCAGATGTCAA
The DNA here is from genome assembly GCA_901007745.1 of Hippocampus kuda. NCBI lineage: Eukaryota > Metazoa > Chordata > Actinopteri > Syngnathiformes > Syngnathidae > Hippocampus > Hippocampus kuda. The sequence continues at coordinate 23,112 of CAAKHF010003298.1, forward strand.
TGCAGTCGATGAACTGGGTAAACAGCCGCTTTGCTTCTCGTCATGTCGTCCACTTTTAAGCCTGTCACGTTTGATATTGCCTTGAGATTTCGTGAAACGCAACAGGGTTTTTTTTTCATTGTATGGGGGGCAGGAATGTGGGAATGGTGTTAATGCATGAAGATTTTTTCACACGAGGGGGTAATTTTCGCCCATGTAGGTTCCGTTGTAGAGGAGTTTCACTGTATCGGCGAATTTAATCAGCCAGCTGATTGCGAAATCAGGCCCAAGTACTCACATCCATGTTGAGTTGCAAATGTTGATGGGAGTTTGTTTTCCTTTCAGGTAAATCCGCATTGCACTGGGCCGCTGCTGTTAACAACGTGGACGCGACGATTGCCTTGCTGAAGAATGGCGCAAACAAAGACATGCAAGATCTTAAGGTATGGCGAGGTTATTGCAAAGTGAAAGAAACTTATTTCTAAAAGCAATGTTTGCATCCTTAACCTTGCGCGTGTGTGTACGTGTGAAGGAGGAGACGCCTCTCTTCCTAGCCGCTCGCGAGGGAAGCTGCGAGGCCGTCAAAGTTCTGCTGGCTCACTTTGCCAACCGCGAGATTACGGACCACATGGACAGGCTGCCCCGAGACATCGCCCAGGAGCGCATGCACCACGATATCGTGCAGCTCCTGGACGAGTACAACACTGTGAGGAGCCCCCAGGGCCACGGTGGGCCCGGACTCCACCTCTCCAGTGGGCACACCCTGTCGCCCCTCATGTGCCCGCCCAGCGCCTTCCTGCCTAGCCTGAAGACCACCCCGCAGGGGAAGAAGAACCGCCGGCCGGGGGCTAAGGGCTCCGGCCTGGGGGGTCAGCACGCCGGCGGTCTGAAGGACTCGGTCAAGGCCCGCAATAAGAAGCTGAGCTTGGACATGCAGAGCGCCCTGCTGGAGAGCTCGGTCACCCTCTCGCCAGTGGACTCGCTGGACTCACCTCACGGGGGCGCCAGCAACGCCGGCTACATCACCAACCCCACGTCCCCGGTGGCCATGCCGTCCCCGGGGCTCTTCCACTCGTCACTGTCGGTCCCGAGCACGCCCATGGTGCACGCTAGCATGCTGGACAGCGGCAGCCCCTTCGCCGTATCTCTGGCGCAGCTCAATGACCTGGGCAACGGTGGCATGGCCCTGCAGGGACGAGTGTCCATGGCGTCGGATGTGGGCCACGGCTACGTGCTGAGCCCGTCGGGCCAGATGGGGCTCAACATGGGCCTGGTGAGCCCGGTCAGCGTGCCCTTCGAATGGCACAGCCGGTCACCCGCCTCCCAATGCGGGCAGCAGGTGGTGAACCTGGTGCAGAGCATGCCGCCGCCGCTGCAGCAAAGCATGCAGCCGCCGCCTCCGCCGCCGCAGCAGAACCTGCTGCTGCATCAGCAGCAGATGTACCGCGGCGCCATGTTGCAACCCACGCCCGTCACCTCCACGCCCAGCGTCAGCCCCGTCAAGCTGCCCACCATCAGCGAGCAGCAGATCATGAGCCACTCCATAAGCGGCCAGCAGAATCTGGCCCGCATGGCATCGTCCACTCCCCCAACGCCGCAGACCTCGCAACCCCCACCGCCTTTCTTCCAGCAGCCCCCTCCCCAGGCCCCGCCGGGCGTCGCCGTCGCCCCGCCTGCCCAAGCCCCGGCCCCCCAGCCGGGCTCCGCCGAGGATTACCCCACCCCGCCCTCGCAGCACAGCTACACGTCGGCGCTCGACGCCACGCCCAAGCATTACCTACACCTGCCTACTGAGCACCCCTACCTGACCCCTTCACCCGAGTCGCCCGAACCTTGGTCCAGCCCCTCCCCTCAGTGTGTGTCCGACTGGTCAGACTCCACCCCCAGCCCCGCCGTCGCTGTGGCCAGCTCTGCCCAGACCCAAATTTCAAAAATCCCAGAGGCCAACAAAAAGATGCAGGTATTTGCTTAAAGTTGCAGTTTGTGTGTCAGCCTGTTTCCAAGATTTTTTATTGGATTCGGATTGACTTGTTGCTTATGCCGAGGACCGCTCGCGTGTTCTGTTTGCGGACGGCTTGTGAGACACAGTAAAGGCAAAACGTTTGTTGTCTGAAAAACCAGCAGACAATTTAATGAAGTAATTCTGTCACAGATGGACTTTATTATTAAAAAAAAAAAAAACTAAATATATGAAGAAAACCAAGTCTTTTATTTCAAAAGACTTTGTGATCCTCTCCTGAAAACTAACAAACATTTAAAAGTAGATCAAATCTGAAGGGAATTCATTTATTTTTATTTATTGTTTGTATTTTTTTGTAGGTATTTTCACACTTTTTTTTTTTTGTCCGAGGCTCACACACACAAAAAAAAAAAGTGCCACCTCCTTTCATTTGATTTCTATGTTGCCTAATTTAATTTATCCTTTAGGCCTGCTCATCACCTCTCCTGGTATTTATTCAGGCCTGTTCAAATGTTGCGTGAAGACTCGCTCCACTTCCCATTGGATTCAAATCTGCTTTTTCTTTTTGAGTATTAAGAATGTAAATGAGTGTGTCCGAAGCACTTCAAGTGGTGACTGGCCAAATGAACCACACAATGGATATTTATATGACAGGAGTGGAATTGAAACCACATCTATTGTTTAATGATGACCTTAAAAAAATAATAATCTACTGCCTTTCATTTGATTTTGATTTTTCTCGTCGTCATTTTAAGGGACAATTTAGACTTCTTTTGCCTTTAAAAATCAGCCTGTCACTGCCTTTTTTAAAAAGACTTATTTTAACGTTTTTTTTCATTGTTTAATACATGCATTCCTTTTTTTGTAGTTCACCTCAGATGAACTAAGCTATACTCCCGAGCTGCTATTTTTTTATTATTTTTTTTTTACTCCACCATTCCTCCCTGCAAATTCCAATTTTTTTTTTCTTTTGTCGGTTTGCAATTGCATCTTTTGAGATTGGGTGGACGCGCATCCTTAAAAGGAGTGTAAGAAGGGAGGAACGCTACTGTGTAGCGCTGCACCTTTTTTACCTTTGACACCTTCCAAGGATGGATGGCACGCTCACATCAGCCTTGATATGATTTAAACATTAAAAAAAAAAAAATCGATTTATAGTTAATCCTACCACATTGTGAACACGAGTGGTGCACCACTCCCTTAGCAACTACTACTACTACTTCTACTACTATTAGTCCTTTATTGTTGTGTCCTGTTCACTTTTGTTCACAAGTTCCACTCCGACTTGATTTGTAACTGTTCTTGTTTTTGTTTTGATTCATTTTTGTGGGGGGAGGGGGGGTTTATAAATATATATATGGTGATAACTTGCCTGCCAGTTTTCCCTACCGGGTCGCACTGAGTGTTTGTACATTTCAACTTTGCGCCGTTTTCTGTGTGTACATATGTTTGTTACCGGGTAGATCTTTTGCTTGAAAAGTCTTATCTTTCTAAAATAATCGTTATGTACTAAAAAGGACAAAAATAAAATGTACTTCATTTAGCATAACTTAGAGTGTGTGTCTTATTTCTGTAGGTTTTGATTTATTCTTTTATGCTTTTCCTTTACCCTCGTACCACATCACCCAGTGGGTTCCCTTCAAACTTTTTATTGAAGTGAATTTGGCTTTAGATTTATACAATAAGAATAAACAATGGGCGTTTACAGTCACGATATCAGATAACAAAACAAAAAAAAAGTGAATGACGGTATAGTCAGTGTGTGACCACTTTACAACTGTAAGCATCGTTTCTGTTTAGACAGCACAATCACTTCTGGACACGTCATTAGGTACACTTGCAAGAGATTTGTTGTGGATCAGATTGTGGTGTCCCTAATCAAATGGCTTAGGAGTGACAGCACATCCGCACATTTGAAACTAAACAAAATCGGTCGCCCTCTAGTGGACATTAAAGGTTCTACACATCATTCAACGCATCCATTGATGTGCACTCACCGCCATGATGTTGTCTGTTGGGCACGGTGGTGCCTTGAGATAGGGCCGATTCATTTCAATGAGGAAAGATGATTTGAGATACACTGTGTTTAAAAGCTACAAGTCACCGAATGAATTAAATTTGTATCTCAAGGCACCACACGTTTTTGTCTTGACTGTTACTGCTGTACTACAATAGTGGGTTGTTGGCATCTGTGCACGTCTGCTTGTTTATTGTCTTGAGGTCAACAAACAGTGAAAACAACACAACACACAGACACATTTTGGGGACCACGGATGGTGAGATGATACTGCTATGCTAGCTGCACAACTAGGCTAACACACCTGTATTCGAGCAATGCTGTCATTTACATTCACTTGTTTACGGCGCACTCTTAAAAAATAGAGCCTATAATTGCCATCTGTACATTACCAGTATCTTGTCACTGCACAATCAAACCATGAAATGTACCCTTTGGAGGCTTATTCCAGCTAAAAGGAGCAAGTAATGGAACTGTCTTTGCCCTGAGCAAACATTACATAGTGTGACATTCAAAAAGTTGATTTCCTCGCCTCACTTTTGTGTTATCTGCGGATATCAGTGGCAAAAAAGAAGCTTGTTCTTGTGTGTTCATGCTAGGCTATATGCTTTGCTTCACGTACACAGTTAGCTGCTAGCAAAGAGTGAGTCGGCTTTCAGCTACCGTGCTATGACATGATGCATAAATCTATACACAAATGTGTGTGAATTGGAAGTGAAACATGAGCATTTTACACCATCATGGTGCTCTGTACATGTACTTTGTGCTTTCACACCAGCGGTTTCTATTAGTATGTTCTTCTTTTTCAGTTGCCATCAGTTAGAGGCAAAATAGCTGTTTTATAACTGACATATCTTCACTTGCTTTATGGATTTGAAACCAAATTGGCAGAAAGGAGGAAATTATTTGATTTTTTTACTCAAACTACTGGTGTAAAAGCACCCTATTACAGTGTGTGTATATTTATATGTAAGCGTCGCCACCCGAACATTGGTTTGTCTTCAAATCCAGACAAAACGTAACAAGCAAGACAGATCCAAGTAGAACGTGAATGTTTGCCCCCCTCATTATCAATGACAGTCTGTAGCCCCGCCCTAAAAAACAGGTAGAGTAGATACGGTATTGCAATCGGGAAAGCTGCAATCCACTACTAATACAATGTGGCCTTCCAGAATTGCGGATACATTCTTAAGAGGTAATGCACTGCCTGACTGTAGCTTTTAGATTTAGAATACACAATACACAAACCTATTCACAACTTGGAATTGTTATGTTCTTCCTTCATCCAAAGTGTGTCACTCAGGTTGGCTTATTTTCAAAAACAAGCTGGTTTTTTTTTTTTGTTTGCATGGACACATTGAGAGATAGGATGTCACCAGATTGTCAGTTGAAGGTGCAAGTTTTGCACGGTCCATACAGTAGAATATCGGCAGCCACAAATGGGCTGAGAAAATAATAAAAGTCTGATTCCTTGTTCTTGGATCCTAACGCCATCTGATGAAGCTTTTGTAGTAACTTGAACGGGGTTTGGGAGGGGGCAACCTTGCTCAGATGAGGCACTTCAGTATTTCACCCTGCAGGACAGTGTGAGACTTGCATGCGGAGGGCCTTGAACTTCGCAAAATACAAACGTTGTACAGCACCAGGCATTGCATCCCACGCAAACTGGGGTTTAAAAAAATACACAACAAAAAGAAGAGATGGAAAAATTGGAAACCCTAAGCCAGATGACTCTGGTGGTAATTTGGCTTTGTCCTCACTGGTTATTGCTTGTGGGTTTACTTATGGTGATACTTTTTTTTCCCAGGAGGCCTGCATGATAGCTAGTCAAGATGGGCAATTGAACATATGATGTATTCAATCAAATTTGAGACCAGCTCAGATTCCAGCCTCCTTTTCCTGTTAGATTGTGGGTTTTTTTTCCCCCACTCCAAGTGACTGAGGAAATTTTGGTGCCCATTTAGCCCAAAAACGACAACAGTCAGGCCTCTGCTGCCACATGGGTAGATCTGTTACGCATCTTAATGACCAATTTTTAATCATCAAATCAGGTCAAGTTGGGGTTGGATGCTGGATAATCCCCTTAACTGTCCCCAGTTTGCTGTACGTCTCTGGGATGCCAAATACTCTGCTTCAGCGTCTCCCATTACTCTCCAGGTATCAGTTGACCTCATGGCTAGACTCACCACAAAAGTGGATCTCACCGCGAAGGTAAGTCCACCTGTCCGTCCACAGATTTAGGGATGGTTTGCAAAAAGTAATCGAATGCCTTGCTTTAAGTCTTTAACCAGGATATCAGAGAGGATTCCAGAGACGACGACAACACGCACAGCCGAGTGACTCCCCATCGACCTCTCAGCGTGACTCAACAACATTTAAGCAATACAGGTAATTAAAAATGCATGCTTTGAATTGCAGCGATTTTTTTATATCACTTTTGGGTGTTCTGGTAAGTGACGGTGTAGCCCACAGGCCCGAGGGCCACTGCCCAGATCATGGCCCTCCCTGCTACAGTTGTTAGCATGCATTAGCTAGCATTGTTCTGGTGTTTGCCTTTGTCGTCTGCACTCTCTTGGCCAGTTTATGAACTGTGATCGTAGCTAAACCCACAAGTCATACCCCTCAGAGGACTATCAACATAATCAAAAATATCAACGCAAAGACATGGATGTAATTATGTAAGTCCTTCCCAAAAGTCACTGTCCCATTGGTCCCATGCGTGTGGTTTATTAGTTTAGCCGCTCCTGAATTCTTCGTCAATTTCAGGTAGGATCTTCTTTTCTCGTCTGAGGGTCTCCGTGAGGGGCCGTGAGCTGCTGGGCGACTCCAAGTGTTTGGGCTCGTTGGTGCGGTAGGTGCCCTTCTGCTGGTACGCGTACACATAGATGCTATACAAGCCCGCCAGCAGAAGAAGCAGCGCCAGGATGACGATGACTGCGACAGTTCAAGAGAGAGATAAGCACCACTCAAACAGAAACATGCAATCATTTTCTTTTTTTTTTTTTTGCTTTATCAGCACTTTCGATCAGCCAAACAGTGTTTTCACTGTAAATCGAATGATGTTACCATCATATGCTCTGTCTTTGGCCTCCTTGAATCTAATATTGAATACACTACACAATAAGGTCTGGGTTTTGCTCTTGCTGCTGAATTTCTCATCCAAAGTGACTATGTTAATAATCAATGACATTTTCCTGGCAAAAAACGTGTCAACAAATTTTGTCCACCGCTAATTCCACAATCATGTCCTCCAACAAAAACACGTTACCCTGTCTGATCCCAAATTGTATTCCAGGCTTGGCATGTCCTTTGTTGGCACGCCTTGCATTAATCTTTGATGATGACATCTCGTATTAGTGTAATACCACTCAATCTGACCGGTGGTGACGTATTAATACAGTGACCAGCAGTAAAATGATCTATGCCCAGACAGACTAAAACTGAGCTGATCCGGGAAAGGTCTCAGACATGGATGGAATGGGGGAGTTGGTACAGTCTGTCCCCACATCAGCAAAACAAAGATGGAGGACACTCAGCTTCTAAATTGAAAAAGCCAACACTGAGATTCCAATCAGTAAAAATACAGTACATTGGATCTTGCATTTCAGGTGGACAATAAAATGTGACATTTTTAAAAAAGACCCATCGTCAACTGATAGAACGTGGAAAACTCTTATTTAACATATCAATTTTGCCCAATTATTTGTGCTCAGTCTTTCTTTCCCTTTGAAAGAAATGTCAAAAAATCTGTCGGAAATTGATGGAGATATTATTTTTGGCCCCTTTCAAAATGTGTTGAATGGTGTTTTAAATTCAGAAATACAAGTTTAATACACAAGAACTGTAAAGGGCTCACCTATTATCCAGAATAGGCCAAGGTCATCATGGATGTATATGTAATCTGTAAAACAGATATGCACATTAACCATTTCATGCACCAATAATGATAACCTGTAACTTAATAGCGGATGTCCACTGTAGTAACTCCTGTCCCTGAAAGGGCTAAGAACTGAAAGACTGTGTTTATAGTTTACTTGTGTGTTGGTGAGGTGAACTTCAAATACCTATGGTGGTAAACCATGGATCCACCTCCCACGGGACGTAACCCAGAACAGGAGGGAAGGCGCCGCAATTGGACTCCGAGACATAACCTTGCGTCGTCACCGGAGGGTCCGTTTCATTTGGTCGGAAAAGAGCCTTTAAAGGAGCATAGACGTTGTATCTCACGCCGGAGATGCAGCCAATGAAGCCTGGAGCATTGTGCCTCTGGATTTCGTAGTCGATGTCGCCGACCTCTGAGAGACACAGGGCGCGGTCAAAATGCAGTTCTGTCAAATTGGAGCCGATATGTTCTGAGTTTAGGATTGAGAAACGTACCCATCACTCTGCCCAAGAACATGGACTTTGGAGAGTCAAATCTTGCATCCTCCACTAAAGTTATCTTTTCAACAATGGGCTCCATAAAATCCACCTGTGGAGACAAAGCAATCAATTTATACTTCTTTTTTTCTTTTTTTATCTGGATTTGAGATTACGCGGATAACGCTGATTTTATCCTCACAATTTTAGATTTAGATATTAATCATGTGGGTAAACTCTTGACTTTATACTGAGCTGTCGAAGAATAGAGGTATCTTTCCAACCTTTCAGGGTCCTGGGAATGATATAAACCTAAAGTTGCGCTGTTTGGTGTTTAGGACAAGGGAAGGCAAATTTATTTGTCTATAGTAAGTTTTTCACAAAACCTCTGTTTTGTTCTTGTTCAGCAGCAGAAAATGTTGGTACATCTTTTAACTGCTCAATACATTTATTCATAGCCTGTCGAGGGCCATAGTCATGTGATTTAGACCGGGATGTATAATTGTGTGTCTGTGTAGCTGTGGTAACTTGTTTTATTTTTCTCTAAGATCTGACCAATGGGAGCTGATAAATATTAAATAGCAGAGGCCTGAGGATGGAGCCTTGTAGAACTGCACGTGACACAAGATACTCTCTGGTTTCTAAATAAGACTTAAAAGACTGAAGTACGATGTTAGAAAGTTACACCCAGTTCTTTAACCTTTGGAGTAGTATTTTATGATCGACTGTATCAAATGCAGCACTAAAATCCAGTAGGACTAACACTTTTTAGGGGCTTGTAAGGTAGAAGGAGCCAGAGCACTGACCTGTGTTTTGATAGTCCTGTTGTGCCTGGTGATGTTAATATAATGTGGGTATCCATCCGCGAGGTTACGGCGAGTCAGCTCGTACTTGTGGGTGATGAGTCCCAATTTATACCTCAAATCCACGCTACCTGTGTGGAGAAAGTCAACAGATTGTTTAGAACGGCACATACACGACACAGTGAATGGCCTTGTGGCATGCGGTCCCTACCATCAGTCTTGAGTACGACGGCAATGTAGTCATGGACAAAGGAGCTGATGTAGAGCAGCACAGCCGGTTTGTAGATGGTGCTGAAGCTGAATTCTATGTCGTCCGCCGTGTCGTTATACCCCAGACTGAAATTGTCGTAATGCGGGTCAATCCAGTTAGCCCAAGCTGCTTCGTCCGATATTGGCTTCTTCCGCACATTGTACTTCAGCCAGGAGCCGAGCTCAAAGTAGGCACCGATGTCTTAAACAAGATCAACATAAGAAGCGAATCATCATTATGCCTCTCTCGGTTTCGGACAAGTTGTCCCAAGGAACTCACCTTTATGGCAGTAGAACCCGTCAAATGCGGTGTTGTTGCAGTCGCAGGTGTAGGAAGCATAGCCCTCAATACACTGGCCGCTGTTACGGCAAGGTATGGTAGCATTGAGGCACTGGCCGGTACAGTTCCTCCTGATCCCTTTTTCTTCATCAACTTTCCCTTCCAAATCCAGAGGAACACCGTTCAACCGCAACCCTCGGAGGCAACCCAAGAAGGGTTTTTGGGTGCGGTTACGGGAACCTAATGTAAAACAGTGGTTTTGCAATTTGCGTCTGAGACTTTTAATGGATCGGTCATTTTTTTGAGTTACCTACCTACAACAAGAGGATTCGTAAAGTTCATGGTGACAAAAGTCTGACTGGGGAAACGTTTGACAGTCCAGGGCTGGTAATCGACCTTGATGCGAGCTAATTTCACATTAATCTCAGCCTGGACAAAGTGCCACTCATTGTCATTGAGTGGCACAGGGGAGCGTAGTGTCACATTCTGGATGCCATCGCCCACCATGAAGACAAATACAAGATGATGGGTCGCTGGAAAGAAGGAGTAAGAAAGGGTCAGAAGAGTGGCGAACTAAACCAGGAAAATATACGTCACTGCTTGTTGAACTCACTGTTGAGCTCTATCCGGATAAAGTTTTTAAGGTGATCGTCGGAGTTCTCCAAGAAGACTGAGTCGTATCGATACGTTTTGAAGTGGAAGGAGATGTCGGCACTCGAGCCCGGCTTGAAAGTGGGGAAGGTTATGTTGGCCGGTTTGGTGAAAGATATCGTGTTCCAGATGTTTCCTGTAAACAGTGGAACGTTCGTGAGACAAAGCAACTCAAATACTCAAATACAAAAAGTAACCCAAAGTGTTGAGCTCACTATCTCCATGACAACGAAGAGGTCCTACTGTGAACTGTGCTTCTGAGCCAGTCCTGTTGGTGTCGCCAACCACCACCCTCCTGACAGGAAGATGGTCCCTAAAGTCCAAGTAGCCCTTATCGGAGTACCTGAAGTTTTAAAAATGACCATGCCGAAAACTTCACATAAGTGTTACAGACCGCATAAACGTGATGTCCTTGTCTCACCATTGTCTATAGTCTGCATCACAGTTACATTGATACTTGGGGTCAACACAGGTCTGGTTGATGGCGCAGCCACACTTTTGGACCTCTCTGAACGTTCCTCCCCAGTAGTAGTGACTCTCATTATTGCGACCAATCCAGTAACCAAACGGTCTTCCACCTGAAGCAGCGTGAGTGTTAGCACACCGACCCTTGCTTTTCATTTCCCGCAGCTTAGCAAGAGAGACTCACCAGGCGTGTTGAGGAAACGGGACTTATAGCATGAATAGTCGACCCACTGCTCACAGTACAAGGAGGTGTTGGCCAGGGCGGTGACTTCATCCCAAGATGCGTTCCAGTAGTTGACGTTCCCGATGTACGGCTTGTCAATTGAACTCCCTGTTACCTTCGTACCATCCACCCGGTCGTGCAAGATTACAGTCCAAGCTTTGTATGCTGGATGGGTTCAAGACATCACAAGGAAGAAGAAGATCGGAGTGCACATCATCATTTGACAAGGCTGGAAAGCAATCTAAGTCAGTAGTCTTACTTACACTTCATTTTACAGTATACTTCGAATGGCTTTAGCGGTCCGCTCAGATCTGGATCAATGGTGTAGTTTCCGGACCAGTACTTTCCACTGAGTCTGTAGGCTTCGCAAGACTCTTTATACACAGCTGTGAAGTAATTCAACTCATGTCACTCAGAACGGCTTTGTCTTCAGAAACGGGACCAAGTTTAGCAAGTTCGAGACTTACACATGTGACACACTTCCCCTTTATAACCGGTGTTTTCACATAGACAAATGAAGTCATCCCACGACTGTATGCATCTGCCTTCATGCTCACATGGATTGGGACTACATCTGTAAAACAAGATACAAAAGTAGTTTCCATCCACATGAACGGAGACTTCAGGGTTGTTGAAAGGACGCTTCCCACCTGTCAGTAATGCCGCAAGTTCCCAACAAGAGTTCAGCATAGCGCCCCCACTGCCGCTGCAAAATAATGTCGATGTCGAGCTGCTCATTGTCGATGAAGATATGCTGCATGCAACCGTGAAAGCGGTTTAGCTTGGTCTCACACTTCCTGATGGTGTTGTTGGTTTTGGGACAACCTGGGCAAAAGTACACCAATAGATGAATGATCGGATCGAGATTTTGTTTTCGAGTTGATCTTAGATAGTAGTTCACCTCCAAAGAAGTAACGGTCTCCAGTACGTATTGTGAAAGGGTTCGTGATCTTCAGCGGCGAACCCTCCTCCTCATCGATTGTAAGGGTGAGGAGGTTATCTCTGGCCGCCAAATCGACCGAATGCCAGTAGCCGTCATTCAGCCTGTAACCTGGACACAGAAGAAAAGCCTATCGGATTGGGGATTCTCGCCACAAAGTTTCTCCCATGATTGCGATAAGTCCACCTGCGGCAAATTGCAGTTTCTTCTTGCCAGGCTGAAAGATGGTGACGTTGATCTGCCCCTCGCTAAGGCCGAGCTCCAGGGCTCCGAGGTCGTCGGCAAAGCGCGTGAACATGAGCAACCCCGTGTAGTCCCACGAGCGGAACTTGAACTTTACAAACATGCGTGGCCTTCTGAAGAAGCCCGGCACTTGTAGGTAGTTGTTCGGTCCGGCGAAGGTCATCGGTTTGAGAAGAATGTCCCGGCAGGCAAAATGCATCTTTTTCTGTGAGGGACAAAAAAAATAATCCTCAATCAATCTATTACTATTCTTCAGTGAATCGAAACTCTAGACGGAATACCTTTCTTGGTATGATGATGTCCGCTTCTTCCTGCTTAGCCTTATAGATGATGTTGATGCCGTTGATGAAGACGTTCTCCAGGCAGCCCCGAAAATTTGGGGTAGTGGGGAGATGAGGCATTTTGGGCTCGATGACGCCACCAACATAGAACTAAACGACAAACCCAAAGAACCAAAACAGTTTGGTCAATATTTTCTTCAGATGCCGGCTAGTCAAAGATGCTAGCCTACCTTGTTGTCCAGATCCAGGTGACTAAACTCTCCGTTACAGACGGCCGTCACCGTCTGGCTGTCAACAGTGAAGTTCACCTGACGGCCTGAACGTTTAATGGTGACATAATGCCAGTGCAGGTTGTCGAGAAGGCTGCCAGCTACGAGAGTGGTACGACCATCGGTTTTGTGTATAACACTACTTCCTGAAACAAAGAAAGAAACCGGAAAATTAGCTAAAGACTAATGACGGTGTGTTCCGCAAATGTGGCTCTGATCTCAAGTCAGGCTGTACCCAGGCTGATGTGGAGGTAGAGTCGACCTCTCTTTAGTTCGAGAGTGAAGAGGTCTCCCTGAACTCCATCGCTGTGTAACAGCACACCATCCTGCTCCAGGGTTTTAAAGTTTATGGCAATGTGGTCATTTAACGTGCGGGACCGCTTCCCGGGGTACGTATAGACGACCGAGTCGTCCCCGTTGTACTGCAGCACATGTGAATCTAAGGGGATGAAGAACATTTTGACCATTAGACGAGGGTTTCTGTTCTGTACACATTAACCCTTTCATGCACCCCAGATAACGTGATAAGCTGTCCACTGTAGGAACCGCTGTCCCTGAAAGGGTTCGTTACTTTTTGCACAAAAATCCTAGAAATTGTGACTGCGCTGAATTTATCTATTACCGTAATGGCATCCAAACAGCTCCAGCCTCACACCGATCTTCCCTCCGTTCTCTGTGTTCCACGCCAAAGGAAGCAGGCGAATATGTTTGGCTGTAAAGGCGTAATGGAAGACATTCCTCTTCACCTGATAATAATTCCAGTTCCCAGGCAAAGTCTGCAAACAGACAAGGGGGCGAGGCGAGCGTTATTGAGTCACAGCCTTATTAAGACGCTGGTGTTGATACAGTGGCGGTGAGATGAGATTTGTCAGTGGAAGACATAATGCAGTTTCGGTCTACTGCAGTTGACAATGAGCACAGTAAAATACTAGGAGTTTTGCGCACAAGTGATCCTCGGAACCATATCCGCCTTTGCTAATTTCTGTTTGTTGTGTTCTTGCATGACCTTGTCTTCCAGCTCTTGTTTGAAATTCCTGCCTAAAAGGGGGTTCATTTTCTTGAGATCTTGTGGGCGAGGCCTTGCTGTTGGGGGAACGACAGATGCTGAGATCAAAGAACTAATCAGCCTTGCGTCTGCAGTACTGCAGAGCAGTCACTATCCTGTTCGCTTGCGCGGACAAGAAAAACGAGCCAAAGAATAAAACCGTCACTTTAGTTCCCAATGGGTATGAATGGTCAGACGTTTTTAGGATACAATGACCCAGTAAAAATCCACCACGGGTTTAATGCCCCCGCACCCCCCCCCCCCCCCCCCCCCCCCCCCCCCCCCCCCCCCCCCCCCCCCCCTTTTTTTTGCCCCCCCCCCCCTCCCC
>CAAKHF010003298.1:53126-65446 GCA_901007745.1 Hippocampus kuda
GGGGGCCCCCCCTGCCCCCCCCCCCCCCCATTAACTCCTTTCGCCACTTTATGTGGCTTATGCATTGTAATCTCATACATATGGGCTCCTTTTGCACACTGACACGTCTTCTTGCACAAAACTCACTTTTTAGTCCCACGTTGTGCTCTGAACTGATTTTACACCGCACCAGTGATCAAATAACAGCATTAATTATGGTTTGGACCGCAAGTGTTTTTTCTAATTGACCCACATTGTGAAGCACACACCTCCAAGTGTTCACATGTGCCTTGTGGAAATCCTCACTTTGTGATGGGTGGTGGGGGGGGGGGGCGCTCAGTGTGTATTGGTGTGTGTTTGTGTGTGCAGCTGCTGAGGTTTGTAATGAGTTTGGGACTCATTGTGCAATCGCACACAAACACACACACTAACACACACTGATGCAAGCGCCAGTGTGTTGAAGGGATCCTTGTGTGTGTATGGCTTCAAATAAGACTGCAGCCTTGTCCCCTCTGTAATGTTCGTCATGTGATCAGGCACAGAGAGATCAGTATTGTGCGCCCCCCCCCCCCTCAATTTCCCTTGTGAGGGGGCATTGTTGGTGCCCTGTGCTGAGGTGGCTTCTTTTCTATATGTACCACTGTATGATCCTTTACTGTACAATATACAGTATAGATGCAAAACCGAGGTTAAACTTGCAGTGTCAAGATTTGAGGTATAGTTAGAAGGGAAATAAGTCAGCTTACAGGAACGGGACTGCAATGATTTGGATTATTTTTGCAGTTGAAAATGTGTTCCATGCATTCATTGAGATGTCAGTGTACAGATCGAGTACCACAGTGGTGTGGAATTGCACTGCAACCACCCCGAGAGCCGTTTCTAACATTTTGACCCTGTCGTGTAGCTGAGTAAGGTCAGCAAATGGAGGAATCTTGGACCGCAGCGTGGGACTGCAATCATTGTCAAATCAAATGGTCGTATTCGGAAGAGCTAATAAGTTAGACACACGTGCCAAGACATATTGAAACAGTTCTGTGTGCTTTTTTTTTTCCCCCTCCACCTTTCCCCGCAATCTCAAAGTGTAAAGAATTGCAGGTGTAAGTAGTACCACATGGAGCCATTAATTATTCTTCATATCTGCTTATCTGTCCGCGTTTGACCCCTCGGTGCACTTGTGTGGGATCATAGCAATTTGCTTGAAAACGTTGATGGCAGATAAAGCTCCACAGCGTCAACTGAAGCAGTGGCCGCCAGATAAGGGTGACATCTGTTGCCCGTGGGCGCTCGTAAGAGATGCCGCGCTGTCTTGGCTGCCCAACTTTATCACGTGCCATATGCTTGGCCATCCACACAACGCACATCTGCACTTGATACTGAAATTCAGACGGGGGTGCCTGATGGCTGCTTTAAAAAAAAAAAAAATCAAACGTTATTTCTGTGGTAGAGTTTCCAGCTCTGCCAGTATTAACATGCAGATGGAGCGGGGGATTCAACTGTTACAGAGCAACCTTTAAGGGAACACAGTTGCAGCAGCTGTGGTCACCCTCCGATTACAGTGAAACTCCTCTACAATGAAACCTACATGGGTGAAAATGCCCCCTAGTGTGTGTGTGTGTGTGTGTGTGTGTGTGTGTGTGTGTGTGTGTGTGTGTGTGTGTGTGTGTGTTTACATCTGAGATCAAATTTGCTACAGTGAAAAACCCCCTGTTCTGAAAAAAATTCTTGCTGCATGATTTCGTTGTAGAGGAGTTTCACTGTATATGCAAAGCTAATGTATTTTTTATTATTTTTTTAATTCATTTTCCCTCCCACTCCTTCTTTAGGCTTTATTAGATTACCTCTCACTTGCAGGAATCATTTTCTTCACTCGGATATCAATGCTGGGTACTGATATCAGTGCAAGGTTCTTGTCGACAAAACTTTGGCAGCATTGGGGCACGAGTTTGCCCATCGCCATTGATGTTCTCCTCCGTATCAATTTGGACCTCTCGTTGATCAGTGATGACCTTCTTCTTGCGGAGGAATCAATACACTTCCTCTAATCCACTTTTCCTGTAGCTCTGACTCACTGTGCTCTACCCTGGATCCTGTATCGGAGTCAATAGTTCACACCGAGCCCTCAATTAAGACCACAGCTGAATCACTCCGAGCCAATTTCATCAGCTGACCTAGTCTTGAAGCAGCACAATTCGTTATGCTCCCCGCCAGCCCCTCCCCTACGAGTACACACATCTTAGCTGATAGTGTTTGCCTTTCCTCGGGGTCAACGGAGGTGGGTGTTGTGGCTTTGGTGGGGGAGGGTAGCTTGGCTGGAAGCTCCGGGCAGGTCCAAAGTGACTCCCAGGCAGGATCCCTTGGGGCTGTGTTCCGCCGCCTGTGCCGAGCGCTACGTTTCCTGCGCGGCATAACGACACATTTTCATGCGGCGGCGGGTCGGACCTCCCTGGATGTGTGTATATCGGGCCTTTCAACGCTTAAACACAGCAGGGATGACCGCAGCGAACTTAAGAGTGTCGGTGGCGTCTCCCACTTTCCAACTACCCGAAACCCTCACTGCCATCTCTGGCATTTTGCTCCCTCAGCAAGATGTGTAGGAGCCCTAAGTACCTTTTAAGTCTGAAAATAATGACGCTCGAGAAGTTAAGACCCCTGCTCCTGCATGTTTGCAATGCTCCTTCAAAGATGCCGCT
This sequence comes from Hippocampus kuda, assembly GCA_901007745.1. Classification (NCBI taxonomy): domain Eukaryota; kingdom Metazoa; phylum Chordata; class Actinopteri; order Syngnathiformes; family Syngnathidae; genus Hippocampus; species Hippocampus kuda. Next base: position 55,796 of record CAAKHF010003298.1, read on the forward strand.
ACCCGACAGCTGCCTAAATAGTCGCGCCGAGCTCAACACCCGCAGTGACGGGAGACAGGAAGCTGCTTTTTTTTTTTTTCCCACCGCCGATTGCAAAGTATGACTGCTTTTTCACACTTTCTTACGAGCATAACTCAAAAGAGTACTCCGTATAATTTCACCAAACCCGCACGGAGTGGTGTGACACAGCCCAGTAAATCATTACATTGAATGACCGAAATCTGGATAATGGATCTGATGATTCATGGGAGACGGCAAACATGATCACAGCTTACAGCTCGCACGAATATTTGGCCTTTGGCGGGAGTTTGTGGCTCTGCCGGATTCTCATGTTGTCCATACAACAACATTTGCTCTCTTGCAATAAATGTTCTATATTACTTGTCTGTAAGACAGAAAAACTAAATCGTAGCATTATTATTGGATGTCAAAGCATATCTTTCTACATTTTCCAGGACCAAAAAGATATAGGCGTGCTCCCGAAGTGTAAAATATCAAATATCGTAACCCGAAGTGTACGTGGTTGTAATTCTGGAAGAAACAAAAAGCTGCAGAGACGAGGAGTCCCTCCAGGGTTCAGAAAAAAAAGTTCATAAAATACAATGAAAAAATAAGTTGTAAAATGATGTTCTTAATTGTCCTTAATTTTCAGGGAAAGCTTCGAAAATCAATAAAAATCCTTAAAAATTAACCTGTGGTGTTCATTTCATTTGTGTATTTCATTTTCCCCACCTTCCAATGAATAGTTTTGTCCGAAAATGCGCCTGGCGCCCTTCGCCTCAAACCCCGCTGTCGGGCTACATGCCTTCCTGGTTCCCACTCTGCTTTCTCCGCCGTCTCCGTTCAGCTCCGATGATGATCACGTGATCACTTCGGGTCATTTCGGGCCAACAAATAAAGGTTTAGCTGATTGCCCCTAAAAATAAAGATATGCCCTTCCTTTGGCAGCAATGATTTGAACCCCAGCTCGGTGATATGTGGCTTTCAGTTCATTAAATCCTGCGTGAATCCGCTGCTGAATGGCAGAAAAAAAGTGGCTAAATTAGTCCTAAAAAGTCCTTAAAAGGTCCATAAATAAAAAGCAAGTGGAAGAGTGGGAACCCAGCCCACTCCAGTCCCTCTGCTAACACACCCCAAAGGACTCGCAGCCGAAAAAATTTATTGGCCTACAAAAGCAGTAGCTTTTAAGAATACTGTACATAGCCCCACCCCGCCCAAACCACCAATAAACTGTGGTTTACCGAAATCTTTTGTATTTTTTTGGCCTTGGCACAATTGTTTCTTCAGGGTCTAAAGATACGATGTACTTTCCCCCACCCCACAAGGGTATTGCAAAAGATACCATTCAAAATGTGCTTCCTGTTGGCGGAAAAAAGTGTCCATTTTCGCATGGCTGCTGCCCCCTATCGTCGGCCCTCGCCCGTCCTGCTCTGCTTTTCTATTTGGTTTCCGTTGCGTCTCCGCCTCACCACCTCCAGGCCACACATCTGTTCTTTGGACCGACACTGGCTGAGCCCAAGCATTTCCTCATGGTTACTCAGCCTCCCAGGAGAACTGGAAAGAGAGAGCGGGAGAGTAGCCTGTGAGGGGAAGGAGGAAAGGGGGTGGGGGTGGGGGGTGGAAGCCAGCCACGGGACGAAACGCATCACGGCATCTTTCCCTCTCTCCTTCCATGCCCTGCTCTATTCTGGAGTGATTCATCCCCGACCCGTCCAAGGGGGAGCTTTTGCCAAGGCTCTGCATCGCACGCTATCCTTGTTCCTCATCCCACAGCCCATTTAGTACGCTGACTACACCAAGCAGCGTCACGTTCTGTTTGGAATTACGCACAATACTGAAAGCCTTTAACCTGAACCTTTTTAGGTTTATTGATGCACGCGTGGGTTTACGTTCAGGAATTACAACTTTTAAACCGTTGTCGTGACTAGCAGTAATTTCTTGTTTTCCGGCACGGCTGTCAGCTTGGCTCAATTTTTTTATGGCTAACATGCGTATGGGCGAAAGTGAATTGCAGTACACGACACGTTTACGCAGCAAGACGCCTTTCTGACGTGTAGCTCAGTTGTTTTTGGTGGCCCGCGTCGACGTTTACAGTACCTCTCCCCCGAGTTAAACATTCATATAATCTCCTCCTTCGAGCTCCCCTTTGCTCCCTCAGCACCGTCTGATTCATAAATATCTCACAACTCCAAACTGGCCTATAAATTGACAGTTCTTGTTTAGTCTTGGTTATTTTTGAGCCACCCGCAAAGAAGCCGTGGAGTGTTTTTGCAGGGCAAAGGGCTATACTTAGACCGCTTTGCCCAGTAGTAAAGTGTGGTGTGTGTGAGCGTGTGTATATGAGTGGGCCTATTGTTGACCTGGATTGGGTTTCAGGTAAACCAGCAACCTCGGGGTGAGCCGGGACGGCCACATGAGCCGGCCCAAGGTTGAGGTTTAGGCTGCGGTTCGGTCGTACCGAGTCAGGCCGCAGGGACAAAGAGATTCGTGCCCTGCCCACCAGGGAACGGCTCCAAATTGTGAATAAGCTAGCAGTGATGTCTTGTGGGGTTTTCCAAGTTCATGTTGGGAATGTACAGGACGAAACATTGTGAAAAGTAATGTATGTTTACTAGAGCGGTTTCAGGATGAAAAATTAGTTTGAGGACATGAGATCGGTATCCATGTAAAAACAGAGCGAAGGTGTGATGTGAATACTTATTCGGTAAGTTGTCCGGCTTGGTTGCTCGTCTAATTTTTGCAATGGGAGGTGTAAAACGGAGCTTGTTGGTTCAAGACCCCGAGGTATTTTCAGGTGAGCAACCTGTTCAGAGAGTTGACCGATCCCTGATGTAGATCTTTGGGGTTTTGCTGGTTTGGCTACATGCAGCTGTCGCACAAACGATTCCTCTGTTGCCCTCCCAACTCCTGCTGCCCACATTAATGAGGCTGCTTTGCTTTCGCTGCTACCCTTGCAAGTGAAAGCCAAGTGTTCCGGGGTCAGGTTTTTGCAAGACTACTGACTCAAGGCTAATGAAGAATGGGATCGAATAGTCATCGGTGGGCTATTCCTTTTGCTAAACGTTAGCTTAAAGGGGTGGGCACCTACTAGCTACAAATATAGATGTAGCGATTGTTCCGTGTTAGCCAAAGTAGCGCATATTGATCCTTTCTTCCCTCTCTCCTCTGTCCTCAGAGTCCACCCGAGGTGATTCACGTTTCTCAGCCGACACGTACAGCAAATGGGACAAATGGGTAAGTTGCAAAAAAAGCAGAAGTCGTCAAGCACGCGTGTCCACTTCCCTGCACAGCGCGCGTTATCTCATGAGGCCTCGTATCGGAACACACGGGTGCGTGTGTGTGTGTCTGTGCAAACAGTAAATGCATATTTGCGCGTGCGCCGGCATCGGTTCTCCCTTGTGACCTCCATCCCACTCCCCCATTTATTTTGATTCTAAAGGCTGGCTTGTCCCGTCTGGTCTACTTCAACTATACGCTTTTGTAACAGCACCTGTGTGACGTGTTTAATTTTAAACTTTTAAACAAATGCCAGTTGCGAGAGCACACTCGTTTCCCCGCATATAACACAATGGGACGGGGGAGACTGTCCCAGTGGTACAATACAGTCCTGTTCTGACTGATTGTGTAAGAATTGTGACTTTTAACATTTTACGTGTGTTTTGGTTGGTGTTTCCACTGTCAAAATTGTAAAATGTTTAGAAAGTGTTCCTGTCCTGGGTGTAGGAGAGCTGACATAGACTCCAGCTCACCTGCGACTATAATAAGGCTTTGGGATAAGCATGGATGGATCGGAGTAAAGAGGGCAGGAAAAATCACTCTTCTTGCAGCTCACACCACAGAAAATTCCCTAAGCTAATATTTTAGAGGGATCCAAGAATCGGGCATTTGCTGACTTTGAGCATTTTTTTTTCCGTTTCAGTTTGTCCTTATGTTGGGATGCGACTGTCCTGCTTAACACAAAACCGTTTCAAAATTGTCATTTATGGATGTTGGCAGCAAGTCCAGGGTCAACTTGAATGGGTTGCTAATTGCACCTTTCCCGATAAACGTGTCATAATTTGAAAAATCCAATTTGATGTGGTCCAAATCGCTTTACGAGGCTTCATATTCATGTTTTTGAAAACATATGGGTGTCGACACTCTAGCGGGAAACGTAACGACGCCAACCTAGAGAAAGGTTCTCCTTTTTAGTTGAACGTGACTTCCTTTCTGAATAAATGCAAAACCGTTTGAAAATGCTCCTATTACCGCAAGCTTGGTGACTCATTGGTGAAGAGTGGGCATCCTCATCGAGACCATTAGTGTCGGGCTGTGATCTTCGACAGTGACGTGACCAAGCTCTATCTCTGGCATCTTGCCCTTATCATACACCGCCAGCCACCCCGCCCCTAACCCCCCGTACTCCCAACCACCCACGCTTCCCTCAGCGACAATCTCCACTGTACATCTGAAGACTCGGAAGACGATGACTCACAAAGCTCAACTTGTGGGGACTATCGAGCTCATCAAATGAAAAGGAGGAAGGCAATTTTAGGACGCCGCTTCAGGCTGGAAGGGAGGAAGACTTAACTTTCTGACTGGACTGGTTTATGCGTGTGTGTCTGCGTGTGCGTGCGCATTTGTGTCTGTGTGTCACTCTTAAAATGTGGCGGCGACAGCCTCAGGCACACGTCATAATTAACTTTTTAAAGGACTGCGTCAAAAGGCGGCCCCCACTGTAATCACGCTCGCTGAGAGTTGAGATTAGAGAGCGCCCACGCTTGATCATTACCTGGCCAATGACGGAACACGGCCGCTCCTCGCCTGTGCGGAGCCACGCCAGACTGATAAGTCACCACAAAGGGACGCATCCCTTATCTGCGGTCTCAAGGCGCATGGAGCACAGCCCGTGTTTACTTTGGAGTCCATACATGATTTCACGAGGAAGCCTTCGTCGATGTCATTCGCAGTCAAGTCATCGTGTATAGCGAGAACGACACGGACAGTGATGATAATGATAACTTTGTTTATATAGCGCCTTTCAAAACTTTGCAAATTCCATTGACAGACATCATCGTGGACATTTCTGCTTTTGCATGACAACTTATTTGTTTCCATACTGGCTATCGGATCTGTCCTTCAAATATGTCCTTCGACTTTCGACAGCACCTCCCTGATTCACATTATACAAGAGACATTGACTGCTGCAGTCATTCTTCCTTCAGCAGATGCTGTAGCATTAGTCAAAATGAGGTCAAAATAGGTCTGGGTCCATACAGATTGGTATGTGGTCCAAACCTGGACCAGAGTCTTATCTATCGAAGTATCGAATTTTTCTCCATTAGATTGCATCATCAGTTCTGCTGTCCTCATTCTTCCAGGAACTTCTCTTGACTGGAGCAAATTGTAGTCCACAAAGTATGCCAGAGGGGAAGTCGACACTTCTCCTTTGCTCTCAGCGTTTTACCTTCAAAAAGTCCATTTATTTATTATTATTATTATTATTATTATTATTATTATTATTATTACTACTTTTTTTCTTTTTTTTTTGCATGTCAGCTGCCAAGCAGTAATGACTGAAAGAGGCCAGTGTGTATCTTCTGCGGTGCGTGCGAATGTTTGTGTGCACATTGCCAGCGTGTGATAGAGGGGGCCCCTGCTAATTGCCCGTCTGAGTGTCTGTCCACCCGTCTGTCAGATATCGAACTGCCCCAAACAGCTTACACGTTGGGCACATATAGAATGTTTACATTCGCTTCATTATTTCGTTTTGACTCAAATAAAAGGCTCTATTGCTTTGGAATAGTTCTCCCCACCACTACCCCCCCGCTGATCTCACGCACCTATGCACACAAACACGTGCGCACACACTCTCACTCCTTCTCCTCTCTCTCCTGCAGTCACACACTCAGACTTCCTGTCACACCACCCCTCCCTTCTCAAAACATGACTTTTTTTTCCTCTCCCCCTCCTCCTCTCCCCTGCATTGAGTTCAGTGATTTCTTGGCTGTGGTCTTGGGTAAACAGTGTATTTTTAGCAGGAAGGTCATATAGGCCCAGTCTTAATCACCACATTCCCATTTTTCCCACCAGCTCGCCTTCAGCTGCAGGCTGCCCCTCGGACCACTGGGGGGGCTGGAAAGACACAAGTAGTTTATTGCATAGACGACGTGTAATTATTTCCAGTGTATTGTATCTCCCCCCCACCTCCGATGTTTTCCTAGCCATTTTTGTTTGTTTGTGAGTTAGCAGAAATACTCACAGACTCACATTTGGGAGTATTATAAAGGTGGGCTTATTTACAATAGCTGACCCCAAATATTTTGTCGCAACCCCAAGATAAACGAAAAGATCCTTTCTACAGTGTTCCAGGACTAGTTACAGTGGATTTAAAAAGTCTACCCACACCCATTTTTTTTTTGCGGGGGGTGGTGACACGGAGAAAGAAAATGAAACCAAAATAAAGACTACCGCCATTTTTTTTTTTCAGAGAGACCTGGGACTTTCAACAACATGTCGGGAATTATGAACAGTTCCAAATAGCAGTCCGTGTAAGCACAAAAGCTTCGGGCTTCCACTACAAAGCAAAACAATGTCAACAAACTCTGTCTAGAGCGCCTGGAATTTATTTGCGGTTAATCCGAGTCAATTTAAACGGTGGCGAGTCTGCGTCGACTCCCGTTGAACTAGTGACTGGTTAAAATAAAACAATAGGGTGTGCACACTTGTGCAACTATAATATTTCAGTCATTCATTTTACGTTTCAGTGATTTTTTTTTTTTTTAATTTTCTTTTCAATTGCCAATGAAGTAGCATTTCACTGAAGTGGATCCCTCCTTTTAACACCAAATAACCCACGCGTGAAAACTTAAAACTGTCAAATAATTCCACATCCCCACTTGATGAGGATCTTAACACGAACACATTCTCCTGCAACGTTAAAAGCCTCGTTGTTGTAAAACATTGGGGTCATCTAGGCCCGAGAGCAAGGACGCCGTTAATTAGCGTCTCGGTGTTTTTGATTAAATCTCGACTTCAAATCAATGACTCGTCGGTGCGGCGCACAGACATATGCCAATCACCTCATTGTTCACCCGAATTGCAACATGGAGAGGAGCTAGTATTTGCATGCATTGTTTGTTCCGGAAATTCTCCGTTTATGAAATCTGTTCTTTAAAAAAAAAAAAAATGCTTGTTGTGTTTTTATCAAGAGATTGAGCTTCGATCATAATTCGTTTTAACAGCACGTTTTTTCCTGTGGTTTAGTTTTGAGATTTAAACATTGCCGACCGTGCCGGCGAAAAGGCCGAATTTTCGCATGACTTCTCAAATGTTGTGAGTACGCCGTCACGATTTGGCAATTGCTTGCGGTGTTGTATTGGCGCTCTGCCTCACGTTGTTCCTTCCTCTTTGGGCTGAAGTGTTACCCTTGTCATCGCCTTCCTCTTTTCATCCCACCCAAGGCTTTGTTGCCGGGTCACTTTTTAGATGGGGCGAGGGTGTTTAATTTAAGGATGAAAGTCATGTGAGACTGAGAAAGTAGGGCACCCCCCCCCCCCCTACACACATTAGTAATGAATAGATGAGTCGTGAGCAGTTTATCCTCTCAAGTTCATCGAATATTGCCCTTCCTCTTTTAAAGCATCTTCCTTTTGTATTCTTCACAACTTCCCCCTGTGTCACGTTGTGTCTCGTTCTTCTTGTGTGTGTGTGTGTCTGTGTCTGTGTATGTGTGTGTGTGTTCCTCCTGTCGAATTTGAGACTCATCTTTGCGGTAGTTTCGGTGACCTGAGCCGGGCCACATTCTGACATAATGATGTGTTTGAGGAAAGTCAGAAATGTCCTTATAGGGCGTCTCTTGTGGGGAGCTGCCGTTTTGGCGCTGCGTTATGCCATGCGCAAAATAATCGACTCGTTCAAGTCCCCGTCAAGGGATTTGTCTCGAAATACCTCGATACATGCCTGTCACTAGTCACGGTGCACCTATTTAATTGATTTATTTATTTTTTTTGCATTTGCATGGAGGAACTGTCACATGTTTCTTTGCAATTTTATTTCATTTTTTTTCCACAAGGCAAAGGCTTGGAAATGATTTGCAGTTTTCCGGAATGCTGAACCTGAGGCTCCTGATTGATTTCAGGGGCGTGCCTCACGGCCTTAGAAAAATACAAAGTCATCCAAAGGAAATGAATCCGACTTCTTTCTCCTGTCAAGCTTGATGTCCTCATCGATCTGAAACGACTGGAAAACCTCATTCGCATCGAGTAATAATCAATGCGTCTGAATTAAAATCAGCTGGGCCCTTCGTAACATAACAAATGCCCCCAATATATATATATATATATATATATTTTTTTTAAATATAAATGCACGTGGGATCTTTGACGGCGATCAACTGACACTCGCCCTTTCATATTTAAGCTCACGAATGCGAAAAAGTAGATGGGGCGAATCGTCGGCTGGCCCGGCCCTCTTGAGGGGTGTTGAAATAAACGCAGAAATGCAAGGACGACCGGGTCGTTAATAACCCTTCGTGGACATAACAGACCTTCCCGCAGACTGGCAGAATTAGTCCATACAGTGATAGGGATTTAGATGGACATAAAAAAACCCCCTTCCAGATAAGACCTGGTTTCCATGCGGGAGTGTTTATTTGCAGCGTTGCAGCAAGAGAATACAAGCGAGCCGCATGAGCTATTTGGAATTTGAAGGACCTAAATGTCTAAAAAACTCTTAGTTGGACTTTGCTGCCAGCGCTTTCTGGATTTAAATGCAGCCGCCGTCCCAGCAGCAAAAGCTGCACACGCAGTTTATTTTTAATGGCGGTCCATCTTGGTAATAATATTCTTGGAGTTCAAAAAGCAAACTTGGCTGTGTTGCGTTGCGCAGTTTTCTAGGAAAATGTGGCCACGTTCCACTCCCCGCCAAGTCGGGATGCTTCTATTGTTCTATTGTTGAGAGGAGCAGGTCAACGTCAGTGCCTGGAGGACAAAAACTGCACATGTTTTGACCTTTTCTTTCCTAAAACTGCCTATGGCTTTGACTCAGGACTACAAAACTGATCAATTTTTACAATTGGCCAATTACTTGTGTTGCTGTATGCACGGACTACCATGAAAGTTGCCTGACAAAGAAATCTTTTTCCAACTGCCAGCAACTTTAACAGCAATTTGGAGTCCAATTTGTTTACGGGTAGATTAGATTTTTTTTTTTTTTTTTGTGATGTGTTTGGTGGGGAAACCATGCCATTAAGATTTGCGGGTTGTTGTTGTTGTTTTTTTTTTTTTTTTGCATTCTTTAATGACTTTTATAGGACGGGGGCACATGTCCAAATAAAATGTTGAATTTTTAATAGCTGTGTTTCATTTCCAATGGCGTGCCACTAGTTGTTTCAGTGTCACGTTTGTTTTGCATAAGTTTAGCATGTGCTTTGCAATCGAGCGTGGTCGCGAACGTTTGAACCCAAACAACTTTCCACACTTCAATTTCTGTGCAATTAAAGTGAAAGATGGCAAGCGGTAATTTCAAAAACAGACATTTAATGCAGCTCGCCGGCCAATCTTCTCCTCTCCAAAACACCCCAAGGGTGATGTGGAGCTTTTGGATGTGCACAGCTGTTTGGCAGATAAATCCACAAACCGTCCCCCCCCCCCCCCCCCCCCCCCCCCCCCC
>CAAKHF010003307.1:1663-12094 GCA_901007745.1 Hippocampus kuda
TTTTTTGGGGTGGGGGGGGGGGGGGAGACACAGGTGTTAAGCCTCTCCAAACTAGCCTGAGTAATGGGGTTCTGTTTGGAGGGTGTGGAGCCGGCGGATAAACACCACGCTGGTCGATATATTTGCCTCCTCCTACTCTATAATCCCAACAGCGTTACCAAAAGGGTAGGCATTATAAGCATCTGAAGCGTCTCAAATGTATACTAACTTCTCACACGGAACTCCATTCAGGGTACAAGCTAAGCTTCTATGCACTATCGCTTTCCAAACTGGCAGGGATACTCATAGCTAAAGTGGAGATGAATCATTGAGGGCTTCATTTCCATCATTTGAATGGGCCCAAGAATCACAGTATGGAGGATGCCAAGGCATAAAAATTCCATAGATTTTATTCCCTGTCCCCCAATTCATGTTGAGTTGTTCCTCAGTAACAGCAAGATGATATTGGACTTATTGAGGAATTTATCTGCATCGAGCAACGTAACAACAGGACCTCAATTAAAACAAAAAATGTCTAACTGTCTCATTCTTTACCTCTTAGGTGTTGTTTCATTTAGGGTATTATTTTACATAGGTAGTCTACAAGTATGAAGAAGAAAGAAAAAAAATCGGTGTAATCTCTATTGTGTGTTAAATTGTAATAGCTCACAATTCCGTCACAATGAACCAGCATCAAAAAGCGATGTTGCTGTCAATAAAAGACCAAGTGAGCAATAAGGATTTTTATGTTGATTGTTGGTGTGCATCTGTCAAACCTTCATTTGGGGAAAACAGTTCCTTTAATAAAGAGCTAAAATAAGAATATTAATAACAGGGCAAGCCAATTTTCCCTCACACCACAACATCGATATCAAGTCAAGTCAACTTTATTGTCAAATGTGCTACATGTGCAACATACAGCACGGATGAAATGACATTCCTCAGGAGAGAGGAGCCGCTGCGGGTGCCGCCATCAAAAGAACAGTTAACATAAAATGACAAAATAATACAACACAACACCTAAATGAAAGCACTGCTAGGAGGCAAAAGTTTTTCTCTGCTAATTATTTGAAAGTATTGTACGCTAAATATACAAGGGCTGTTTCTAGAATTTGCCCCGTCATCAGTGGATATTTTTTTTTTTCCTTCAAGATATCAGTTATAACAGCATCGCAAATGGCAATACCATTGTTTTGTCCTTCTAGCCCAACGCGAGTCGCTCTATGATTCCCCCTTTCTTCATCCTGCTCGCGAGCCCACTCATGAAGTGCTGGATGTTTACACCTGCCAGGCCTCACTCAAAGCCTCGGGGATGGTGAGTGACCTGCCTCCTCTCTCCTCCCCACTCCTCCCTTTCCTAAAGGAAACAATCGGGCTGTTAAGAAGGCATCAATGGCTCTCACAGCTGGAGGTATGTGTGTGTGTGTGTGTGTGTGTGTGTGTGTGTGTGTGTGTGTGTGTGTGTGTGTGTGTGTGTGTGTGTGTGTGTGTGTGCGTGTGCATGTGCACACCCAGTGTTGTGATGAGCACCGCTCACAACACACTCCAAGACCTTAAGTGGGTGGGTGGGGCATTGGACGGTTCTCCACCTCATATCACACAATGACACCAATTCTCTAGCCTGCTCAAGTGGAGCGAGAAGGAGGATAGTGTTGGCCTTCAGTGGGTATAAACCTTGAGATCAGTGACCTGGCTGGACAATGGGCTCTCTCACAAGCACACCCCTTTGCTAGCTCTCAAACAGCACTAAGCTAATCCCCTGAGCTGCCAGTCGTACCCTGAAAAAGTGAAGAGTGGTGTTAGCCTAATTACATACAAAGGGTGGCGAGTTGTGGCTGCTCTTGTTCTGTAACTTCTCATTGCAAATGTACTTCAAGTAGCAGGATGGTGTGGAAAATAAAGAATCGTCAAAAAATGGATCTCGTTTTGACTTTGGCAGCGTCACTTTACATGACCACGTGACCTTGTTCCGTTTGAAATCAATGAATCACCACAGCCATGATGGCAATGGTTAGGCTTCTATCAAATTGCTTATTTGAATATTTTCCATCAAATATGAAAATCAAATATTTATAAATACCATCTCTATATCCTGCCCCCCTTGGGAGCGCTTATTTCAGATTAGCCTTGTGAAATGGCACTACAAAGTGCGCCCTTTTCTTCCCCTCTGCTGCAACCTCTTCGCCCTCCTCCCACCATCGCCTTTGACTTCCAAGCTGACACTACGCAGCGCTTTCATCCCAAAGGTTTCAAAGGTTCTCTCCTCCTTGAATACAAAACACTGCCGCCTCTTGAACTTTTGATGGTGGCTGAAAAGCAAAAGAAAGTCAGAAATGCCTCTCTACAAAGACATCACAGGCAAGGTTCAGGTGTAGTTCACCTGATATCTATCCATATTCAATAGCGTAGCGGTGAGCCACGAATCCCACTCGATAGCTTTTTCTGCTGCTGAGGAAAGACCTTTTGAATAAGACGAGCCCATTTCAGGTCCACGGGCACTTGTGAAGAGCAATGTAACGACCGTCGACAGTGAGACAACCGAAGGCTTGGTGAAGTTGAATTCAGCAACATTGCTTGTATCGTTAATGTGACCATCTAAGAGATTGAAAGATTGTATTAACATACGGTAAACGTACTCCTCGTCCATTTGTCAGTGAGTCGCGAAAGCTCCAAGGGTAAGATAGCATTCAAGAGTCTGTGGAGAAGCCATTGATTACAGCGCACTTTTATCAGCCGTAATGACAGTCTCGCACCGCTAGAGAAGGACACCCTTATTGTTTTCAAGATAGAAAACATACAGTTTAAGGGGGTCCATATGCCACGCTAATTGTTTATTGACTGTTCACAGCAAGGAGCGAAGATAATTAGGGTCATTAAGTAGTGTAACTAAGCAGACGCAAGTTGTCAATTCCAGATCCCACCAGGCTCGTTCACTCGATCGTAACAAGCTGTGTCGGATAACCAGTGCTCTTTCCATGGGAAAACAGCTGGACAAGTATGGAAAGACTTTTTTTTTCTGTTTTTATTATTCGTCTGCCTCATCCGTTCTGCCTCCTCTCCGTTCCTCTGTTTATTTTTCCAGCGACAGAGGAGGTCAGCGTTTTTTTTTTTTTTTTTTAGATAGATTTGTGTCCTGTGTCCTTTGAATGTTGGGACAAAGGAAAACATCTTTGCACAGCGAAGTTCTTGGTAAGACCTGAAGGAGACCGCTTAAGACCGACATGAACGCAGGTGGAGAGAGATGGTTCCAGAAGGTTAAATAATACGACTTGAGTGTGAACAGTTTAGTGAGATTTACTCATACCTGGAGGCAGCTGTAGATTCAGGCAATAAAACAGACACACTTTCAACTTTAAGTGTCCCCACTTGTACCCTCTCAGCCATTTATGTAACAATATGCATGCATTCTTGCCGGTGAGGTTCTTTTGAAATTGGAGGCAAGAGTATCTTGAGTATCATGAGCCTTGGATGACATTCTCTGCTCACTTTTATAAGGATCGCTGAAATCCCAGGATGATCTGCTCTGATGCCTTGATAACCTTGAGGTATTTTTAGAGGTCATGAAAGAAAGTCACGTGCAACAAATCACGCTGTCCTCTTTTCTCTCAATTCGGTCTGATTTTAAGTTTTTTAATTTACTTTTTTAATCCAGGAGGCCCAACTGTTGATGTTAATCATAACAATGTGCTTTTCTTTTCATGTCTACGATCACTACATTGATTGTGAAACAAACAAAAAACAGTCATTGATATTTAGTCATCAGGAATGCTCTCAGTTGGAACTTCGCGTCAAATACCAGAATAAAGTGCCACAGGCGTAACTTCCCCCTCCCAAGAGCAGTCAAGGTGTCTGAGGTTTCACTCGTGGAATTTGTATTAAGCAGGTGTCGAAGAGGTGTTGAAAGGGTCTCAGGCAGAGAAGCCCTTTTTGTGCAAGGACGCCCACGGGGTCCCGAGGCTCTGGAGCATGTGGGCAAAAACCATCACTTACTCCCAGATGTGATCGGGTCAGCACAGCAGCTATGCTTAGCCTCCCCTGAGACATACAAACACACAGCTGCGGAGAACATTAGGGCACATGGTATAATCCATAATCGGAGGCAAAAGGAGGAAAAAAAAAGGGGGATACAGTACCCGTATTCAGCAAGTTCAAGAGTGTGCATTGTGCTCCTTCAGAAATGCCTGTCAGATGATTTCGGTTTCGAGAATCACCTTGACAATATTTCTGGTGAGGAACCCCACTTTGACACTCCAGTTCGACCATGATTACTTCTATCGCCCTTCATTTGAGGTGCAGGGAGACTCTTTGCATTTCCATAACAGGGAAGGCCAATCAAATGGGAGAGGGGACCCTTTGTCAGCGACTGTCAATGGAGGCAGGGGCCGCAAGCCTGGGGCGCCCGTGTCAAAAGTGCTTATTTGGGGTGCCACTCGGACACGACTGGGCCTCAATGAGCGGGCCAAAGGGTTACGCTAGCTAACAACGTGAAATGTCACTTTGGCCTCACTTTTTCAAGGAACAAATAGAAAGAGGCCTGGGTTACACGTTAGCCGATATATCACACGTGTTGACTTTTATTTTGGTGATCTTACAGACGCCTTGGTATGACACGGACATTGGTGGTTGCCGGTCGTGGCGTTTATCGATGCAAACATTGACATGAAACATTGATTTAAACAAACAAAAAAATCCAAACGTCATGATGCTGAGCGAATTTAACAGGCTGGTTTTTATTTGACACAGCTTTAAGCAGACCTGCGCTTCAATGAGGCAGCTGGCAAATGTTGATGTTTCCGAAAAGTGTGTCTCCACGCACAGTTTTCATCCCCTTTTCTGATTCTTTAATAATGCTGCTCATTTAAAAGTTGCCCTTTTCATCCATTATGGATCAATACCATATTTGATTTTGTTTGTTCTGTGCCAAGAGTCAATGTGCACAAGTCAAAGGGAAGCAGCCCTTTGTTTCATCCTGTTAATAAACACTCACGCGTTGAATATTTCATCTTCTCCAACATAGACCCTCAGAGATGTCTTTGTGTTTAACACCCGGTGTCTGAGAACCTCACAACACTTTTGCTCTCTCTTCACTTCTGCACACCCCCACTCCCCTTTCAAATCTTTTGGGTTTGTTTGCAACTCAAATGTCTGCGCAGGAGTGTGTTGTGTAACTTATTTAACAAGGGTTCATTCTCTTGGAAGCACTTCTACCCGCAGGACCGACCCAAGCTTTGACTTGACTTTGTGTACGTGGATTAATAAATTAACCATTCTGTCACAATCTGAAGTAAAGTTTTAATTATTAACAAAAGCCAATGCATAATTTCATTAATCATGTTTCAAGGCAGGGGCAAAACTTTTTTTTTTCTGCTGTTCCTCTTTGACTGATTAAAGCTGTAAATCTCTTTGTAAGCCATGTAATGGTGGTCACCGACTCAACAGTTCATGTTCTAATTATAAAGAAGAAAAATCAGCAATGGTGAAGCCATTTTTTAAAATGAGTTGGCAATATTTGAAATACAAGAATATGGAGAGCTGTTATCACAAGAATAGGGTCGTCATAGTCTGAGTCTCAGTATTTGTCACCTGGGTCTTTGGTGGTGGATTTACCCGATTTAATCCACTTAACAGCAATGCTATCAGGTCACAATTATCACAATCACCAATACTATAAAAACAAAACAGAACAATAAAAGAGCTGTACAGAAACAATATGATGGTAATCTAATCAAATGACAAATAAAGGGTCATCAATACTCATGAGAGATGCTGATTATTCACTGTATTACTGTGTGGAGATTGTGACAGACAGTGTTTTGCTAGTCTAATTTAGCGTGCTCTGACCAAACAATCAGAGGACAGAAAAATGCTAATGGCCACCTTGCTGGATCTCTACGATGAAATCTGATCGCCAAAAGACACAGTCCGAACTGTTCATTTATTTTAGGTACCACTGGCCAGCATAATTTATTATTTAAGGGCTGAAATCAGATTGGACAAAATTAAATAAGTCCATTAGCATCCACATATAGCGCTGGAAACTATGTAGCCAAGGCACCAGACAGTTTTGAATACATTCTGACAATTTGATCGAACAAACGTCAGAATTTCGTTCGTAAATGTCGGTCGGTGATAGTGTTCAGGGCAGCAGAGAAGAAAAACACGTCGGTTTGTTCAATAAAATAATGAATTTCCACCTTATTGGCGTAGCATTTCAGTATTTATCTTGTGATATGACACTTTTTTGTTTATTGTTATTTTCTTCCCCACCGTGGTCCTAAATAATGTCATGTACGAATATGCATTTTGTGTTAAAGGTAACACCCACCATCCGAATATAAAGCATTCATTTATTAGCAATACCATCTTTGCAGGACTGAGAAAAGACAGAAGAAGAAACAGAATTACTGAAAGTATTGTTGCTGTCGTTGTGGGTGTGAGAACATTGCTCCCTCCACGTGAACACTCAGTATGGTCTCACAGCTCCGTCGCCATATGTCTCAGCTGAGACAAAAGTGCCTCATCGGGGCTTTATGCTCCCCTACCTCCCGTCCCTCCTCCTTGCTGTGTTTTCCCTCCACTCACACGGCTCGCCCCTGGTTGCTGAACTAACCCAATTAACAGGAAGCCAATGGCTCCCTCAGGTCAGATAAAGACACTGCTTCCCAACACACATGCATGCACACCCCCCCCCCACTCCCACCCCCACACACACACACACACACACACACACACACACACACACACACACACACACACACACACACACACACACGCGCGCGCGAGAGGGCTCTCTGCTGCCCCTGCTGACCTCGTTGAACCGTTCGAACATAATAGCTGCACATCATCTACTTACATCAATATGAACAATGACAACAACGGTCTCGGTAGCAGTTAGCAGGCGTTCTCGTTTTACGTATAGGGATAAATGGAAAATGTCATTCGTCATTTCAAACAAAAGCAAACACAGTGTATCTGCTTCAATTATTCTCAAAAGAATAGAAATTAATCTCTGGTTGTCCAAAAATCTCGAGTTATCTTTTATTAATATCGACTTAAACTCAAAATCTTTGTCCCGGTGTGGATTTGACCAGAACTTTCCAGAAACAGCTAAAGTCACACAAAACCTCAAGAATTCAAACCATCATCAAGCTTGAAGTCACGAAGGACCGTAAGTAAGCATGCTCGCTCAAACAGGGTCATTTGTAGAACAACAAGAGGAAGAAATGGTTTAAAAATCAAACAGTTAGAAAGGAAATGTAAAAGTCATGAACGTAAACATTCAATGCAACTGGACTCTAATTGGGTAGTCATTAATATGCTTTATATATATATATATATATATATATATATATATATATATATATATATATATATATATATATATATATATATATATATATATATATATATATAATATATATATATACACTTTGTATTTATTTATTGATTGATGTATTTATTTCTTTACATACTTTCTCCCTTTCATAATTTTGCTGCTGTAAATTGGGAATTTCTCCATTGTGAGACAAATAACGGTTTTCTTGACTTATTATTTTGCGTACCACTATTGGGAACATGTAGACCCTGAGTGGTACGGGTACCACACTTTGAGACATACTGGTGACCATATTACCAATATGAGATCACATAGCGCAAGGCAAGATTTTTTTTTTTTTTTTTTTTTTTTTTTTTATAATGGCACACATTCATGTACATGCATCAGGTACAGTCTCACCCATGCCCCTTGACTCCAGTGTCACTGAGGCGTTTGTGACCAATAGATGATGTCAAAGCTGACCCTGAAAGGGAGCAAGCCGGAGAGTGTAAGAGAGCACAGAGGCCACAAAAACAGGATGACTTGTAGAGCCACAAACACATCAATCAAGCTCTGGCCAATCCCCCCCCCCCTCCCCCGCCCAATCACTCTCTGTCTCACATTCACACACATGCGTACACGGGCACATCCAACCAGGCTGTCTCAATTAACCTGTGCTTAATCTTGGACCTCCCGTAGCAACTTTTAAAAGGGATCCGGGTAAAACGGGAGATGGTATCTGCCAGGAAGATTACAGTGCGACAGGCAGATCAAAGAGGGCCGGACTTTGGGCCCCAGCGATTAGCGGTAATTAAATAAAGTATGTCTGTTTAAACTTCATTAGCAGCTGGGCGTTTGCTCCACCAGAGTGGGCACAACTCAACCGTCCTTAATTAAAAGATAATCCACAGGATGGCCCCTTAATCTCCTTCCAAAATATGCTCTCTTCTACCCCCCCACATGCAGTACACAGGCAGGTTTTTAGTCCACGGCTACTGGAGAGACAGACCGGTGGGTGGAGGTGAGCATTAAAGCTGCCAAAAGCCTGAATAGCAGCAGCCAGGCGAGTGGGTGACTCTCCTCTCGCCCCTTTCCAGCACCCTCCCCGACCTAAAGAGGAGTGGAGAGGGGGGAAAAAGGAAAAACTGCCCCCGATAACATCAATTTAGCATGCCATTATCTCCAATGCTGGAAAACTACACTCCGGCAAAGTCTGACATAAATCTTGGAGAGCTGGGGGGACATTGAATATGCATGAGCTGAAACAGATATGACACTGCTGGCACATTAATATTCTTGTCACTGGAGGTTTTCAAACTTTCAAGTCGATGACTTGAGTGAATCCAGTCTGGAGTTTTCCATAAAACAGGGGCAAAAGACTATTATACATAATTAAAGAGTGACAAGCTTCTGAACACCGAGGGTAAAAAAAAAATAAAAAAAAAAATAAAAAGAGGGAGACAAATAAAAAAGAAAAATGTGTCTGCGGATTCCATAGAATCTACATGAATCCTCAGTTTGGATAAGGGTTAAGGCGTTTGCAGCCAATCCATTCTTAATGTAACTCCGTTTCTTGATATTCAGGACCAGAGAGAACATGTGCTCCGTGGTTTTGCCAAATGTCATTTAAAAGTGTGTGTTTTGCGTGTGCGTGTGTGTGAGAGAGAGAGAGAACAGAAGAGCTATTAGAAAAATCAAACACACCTTCAGTATAGTTAAGTTGTCAAAGTCATTAGGTAGTAGGCAAGAGACGAACAACCATCCGCGCTCACACTCGCACCTAGGGACAATTTTGGAGTGTTCAATCAGCCTGCCCTGCATGGTTTTGGAATGTGGGAGGAAACCGGAGGACCCGGAGAAAACCCACGCAGGCATGGAGAAAACATACAAACTCCACACAGGAAGGCCAGATCTGGAATCGAATCCGGTACCTCTGCACTGTGAAGTCAACGCGCAAACCAGTCAACTCCCGGGCCGCCCAGTTGTATGTGTTATTAATACCAATTATTGACCGATATGGTTGTAAAGGGCTTGATCTTTTTTTGATGATGTGATGTCAATTGTTGAACAAACATGCAATTTTGTGGGCCCCAACGCCAGCGAGTATGGACTATTGTACTGTTTTTTTTTTGTTTTGTTTTGTTTTTAATGCCAGGTCACTTACCTACACACGCACACAAGAAAAATCCTCTCTCCTTGCTGGAAAAAAAAAAAAAAAAACGGATGCTCAAACAAAAACAGACAAACAAAAAAATTGTTCAAGCAGGTTCAACATTATGCAAACTGGACGTAATATTTGTGTGCTTAGTTCTAGGTTGTAAAAGCTCATGACTGTGCTTACGTCCGTGGACGCATCAAAACGGCGCACTGTACCGCTGTGGCTAACTGATCAATCACGTCAAGAGGCGTCTTAATAAGTGTCAACTTCCATTTGGTTGATCATGTTATGCGAAATTGAATCCAAAGCAATGGCCTGCCATATGAAAAGCAGAGACACAAATGGGCTGCACATCAATTATGCGACATGGGCAACGAGCACGGTGCATAAATACAATGCTGAGTAGTGTTTATACAGTAACAAATTAGTTTAAAAGGTGGTGATCAATCACAATGCATGCTGTACTACAGCACCGGAGGAGGACTATAAATGGATAAGCCAATGATGTACAATTGGAATGTACACCGCTTGCAATTGATTTACAAAAGATCTCGCTACGGCCCGGGCTATTAAACAATAAATAACCATCCCACGGCACAGGCAAACACACTCCAACATTGATGCTGCCATCACAGCTGACAGAGACTCACGGCGAGAGAATTACATTTGTCACGTTTACTTCTTCAAAGAAAAATTATAGTGACCTGCGATCGTCCTCCAGCGGCGTTACGACAGTCGTATCAACAAAGGTGAGGTTGCCATGGTCACTGCAGACGTGCTGGCTGCAGGGGGGAGATGAGGATGTGCGGAGGGGAGCGAGTTGTCGAGAGATTACATCAACATTGTTAACAGACATATTTCTAGGATTGATCCGGTCCACATAACAAAGCTGGGGAGCAGACACACAGCCCGACCTTGACCATCTCCAAAGTAGACCCACAATAAATAAATTCAAACTTCTCCCTTTGACAAGAGCAAT
>CAAKHF010003307.1:37269-48483 GCA_901007745.1 Hippocampus kuda
ATCGAACCCTGCACCTCCTCACAGTGAGGTCGTCACGCTAACCACTGGACCACATACATACATACATACATATCCATATATCTATATACTGTATATTCATTCATTTATTTTCCAAACCGCTTAATCCTCACAAGGGTCGCGGGGGCTGCTGGAGCCTATCCCAGCCATCTTCGGGCAGTAGGCAGGGGACACCCTGAACCGGTTGCCAGCCAATCGCAGGGCACACAGAGACGAACAACCATACGCGCACACACTCACACCTAGGGACAATTTAGTGCGTTCAATCAGCCTGCCATGCATGTTTTTGGAACATGGGAGGAAACCGGAGCACCCGGAGAAAACCCACGCAGGCCCGGGGAGAACATGCAAACTCCACACAGGGAGGCCAGAGCTGGAATCGAACCCGGTACCGGCACTGTGAAGTCAACGTGCTAACCACTGGACTACCGGGCCGAAAAAAAAAAAAATATATATATATATATATATATATATATATATTGTTATTATTATTTAATACAAACCATTCACTAGTAGTTTGGAAGGGAGGGGGGGACATGTTCTGGCCATGTCCCGAGAGCAATCCAAGAACTCATCTTTTCCTTCCCTTCTTTACAATTCAACCTTCCCATCATTTTATCGTCAGCGCATTTTCACACCCTGCAAGCCAGATTGACAGCGATTAGGTGGGCCATAGTTGACGGCCAACGCAATCAGACGCTGTATCGGATTGTTTGTTTGTTTGCTTGTGCAAAAGGCCTCGCTCTCGCTCATGCCTCTTCTTTCTCACCTTCCTCCATAAGAGATGCTACTAGCAACAATCTTGATGGCGATCATCCCCGGTGGAGGTGTTCCGACATGTCATTCGTCTGTCATTTGTTTATCAACTGACAACGGCGCTTCTCTCTCTCTCTCTCCCTGCTGCATTTGTGTACCAGTGCGCCATGTGTGCAAAATTCCACACCGTTGAAGATTTTCTCCCCCTTATACGCCGCCCCGCAGCACCTCTTCTGTGGGTATCATCTCCTCCATTTGATATGGCAGTGACAGTTTTTGACAGCATGTAGATAGATAAGATTTGTTGCGCCTGTGAGCCATCAAAGGATTAGAAATACACACTTTTTTTTTTTTTTGGCAGGCGCTCTCTAGATAGCTTTCTGTCGGCAATGTGAGATTCAAGCAAACAGTTCTTGTGATTGTGATCTATGCACTGCTGCTCGGCTATGCATTGACTGTGACAGCACCAAAAGACATGCATCACTCATACTTTAAAAAAAAATAAAATACAACTTTCCAATTAGTGGATAGTGGATATTTTTTCAAGATTTTATGAGAAGGAGCAGTCTCTGCAAAGGGGAGATTAAGTACGTGATTAGGCAAGGAAAAACAAAAAATACTAATGAAAAGCACTTCAAGACTCCACTATCATCAATCTTAAGGTAGTGCTGATTTTTTTGACATTTTCAAATTTTGCATCATATTTTCAAACTTCTGAGACATTTATCCGTCCATCCATTTTCTAATCCGTTTTTCGTCAGGCGTGCCGCAGCCTATCCCAGCCGCTGTAGGCGGCGTACACCCTGAACTGGTTGCCAGCCAATCGCAGGGCACACATAGACGAACAACCATTCGCGCTCACACGAGGAGAACATGCAAACGCCACACAGGAAGGCCGGAGCCGGAATCGAACCCTGCGCCTCTGCACTGTGAGGCGGACGCGCTCACAAGTCTGAGACATGTAAACGTGTGAAAAATGAACATGCATTTTTGCAGTTTTTATGTTTTAAAATAGCCAGTGGAACAAGTGAGCGCAAATCCCACCAAATTGGAAGTCCGACAGGCGTACTGAAACTGTACTCGGCCAAAACGGTTCCGTTATACACAATTATTTGTATAAATGTACATTCCCTTTTTTCAAATTAGGGACATTTCAGAACCCGGAGGCCAAAAACAGAACATTCTCCGGCGTCCAAGCTAATTGAGATGAAATTACACAAACTGACCCTTTGAAACCCTCCACATCTGTCACCCCCCTTTTCTTTTTAATCCAAATATACAGATGGGCAAGCAGTGTTGTCTTGGCCCTGGATCCGAGTTCTTTCTATTCATAGCGTACGGGGCGATGAACTGTTATCTCCCAGCCTCTGTCAAATCACTCATGTCCAATTTGTTTATATGGCGGCCCAGAAAAGACTTCGTGGGAGCGCGCTATCACAGTGAGGGATGTGCGGCAAAGACTCAGAGAGCTGCTTATCAGTTGTGTTTGGCCATTTGATGCTTGCTGATGTACAAAAGGTGCCAAGGTGGCTGCTGAATAAAAAGCATTGCATTTCACCAGCCGCAGTAAGGCGCTCTGTTTCCCCAAAACATTTTACAAAACAGTTGAGGAGAAAAAAAAAAAACATGTACGTGTAACTCTTGTTATCGCATCTCCTGTTAGGATGACCTTGCTTTAGCTCTCTATTTAATCTATAAGATTTTTGGGGCCACAAAGTTAGGGAAATAAATATATTTTCCACAAAATAAAGTCAAAATCGGCCGTGCGTCAAATGGCCGGTATGAACACAGGAACGACCGCATCTCATCTCACTCAGTCGGCGACACGCTAAAAGGCACACATGCTAAAATATACGACAGTGTTTGTTAGTGACTCACAACCATTTTTTTCTCTTCACTTTATCTGAGCTGTCAAAATGACAGCGCTCACTTTGTAGATGAATTTAAATGATTTAACCCTTTCATGCACCAATAATGATAACCTGGAACCTGATAACATGATAAGATGTCCACTGTAGTAACCGCTGTCCCTGAAAGGGTTAAAGCAAACTCAACACAGATTTATTTTACTTCCTGTGGCGGCCTACTGGCGTGAAGATGGACAAACACCGAGCAAAGGTAGTTGCTTTCAATGTTACTTGCCTGAGGCTTGTTGGACAAATCCAGGGTACTTTGCAAAGTCATATTCAAGGTCACAGTCAAGGTCAACGCCATCTTTATTGTCAAATATGCTCTATGTACAAGATACGGCACGGATTCAAATAGCATATTAATTAGATGTCATCTCATAGCAAAATACCCTGCTCAAGTTAACGTCACGGGGTCTCTCGCAAATCACCGCTGCTGGCTGGATTGTGGTGCTGGTGGGCAGAACTAAACCTGTAAGCGAGAAGTTTGGAGAATTGTTTCTTTGAGACGAATAGAAGAAAAGCGGCTGTCATGCCCAGTCAGTTTTGATTGTGTTGTTCAACAGCAGCATTTTTACAGTTGATTTGTATTCGAGGATCAATGAAAGCTTTTGGAATAGTCTTGGAATCTAAATATACCTTGTATTTGAGGACTTTGCATTAAAACCAATATTTTACTCAAGAAAGAATCTTTTATCTGTTACAACAAGATTTTGTAGAAAATAGAAGTGGATCTATTTGAGTAAAGCGAATTGCGAATGAATTAAACTCAAGTCAAAGTACCACTGTATTTATTATCACAGAATCATAACTTCGTACTTGGAAAATGACGACATGAATGACATTTGAAGAGGCTCGTTGACCTCACAGAACGTGAAGGTGATCTCATCTTTCGAAACGATGAGATTCACAGCAGCAGGTCTGAGGTTTTTGCAAAAATCTCAACATTGCTCGGCCTGATTCACGGTCTGTTCATGTCAATATTGTCGGCCTTCTGCACAAGATGAAAAACGCCCCAGAAAAAAAAAAAAAGAAACATAGTTTTGACTAAACTCAAGGACATTCTGCACATTTTTCGGACGGAAAGTCATTCATCACATTTGATATCAACCTTTCCCTGCCGACCTCTTTGGGTGGTGGGCCGGTGTTTGAAAAAAAAAAAAAACAAAAGAAAAAAGTGGGCTGAGCTAACACAGATATAGGGAGCTTATGTGAGAGGTTATACCAATCAGTGTGTATGTAACCAACAGTGGATTAATTCAACACTAAAGGGATTAGAGCGGAGCAGTTTACTCCGATAAACACTGGGTCATAGGTAGAGGACTTGATTTTCTACATGAATTAACTCCTTCGTTTTTGTACACCATGTCGGTCAAAGAAAACAAAGTGTCTGTACGCCCCCCCCTGTGCTGTTTAGAATGTAACCAGATAGTGGCCCTTGACAGTTTCTAGTAGCACTCTATAATATAATAAAGATAACTGAAATTCTAAATGTAGACGTGGTTTACATTTCCCCAAAGTAAAACATCTGTTAAAGTGACAGGAGAAGTCAGGAGGATTCCGGAGACGATGGGAAAAGCACTTGGCCCCATTACCAACTTTAATCTCCCACCTAAAAGCTTCCACGACGTGTAAACAAATCCCAAGGAGTCAGCAAAGCCTTTCCTCCTTCCCCACATCACCGGCTTTGGCCACCCAGCCTGAGCGTCCAGCCTGCGCAAACCGGACGATATCCGCCGAGGTCAAAGTTTAAGAGGATCGTTGAAAACGGAAATGATGAGAATTGAAAAAGTACACAAACAATTTCGCGAAAGAGGGGAGAAGAAAACAAGGGGTGCCTCGTTCTGGAGGTGGCGTGTTAACTGGCAGCCTAAACAGACATCACAGCCTCGGTTGGACCTAAGGTGACTCGGATCTGTTCTCACCTTATCTAATAGAAACATAGCTTCTATTATTCCAACAAGTGTGTTATTCTAATCTGTCCATTTCAAGCGCCACTTTGTCACGGCTAAAGAGGACAAGGTGTGATTTAAAACGCGATAAGTTTGGCTGTTTGTTCACCAAACACATGTTCCCGCATAATCACATGTGCGGACTGTTACGTGATCCTCTTGAATTTGAATTTGGTTGAATTTGAACATTTAACGCTTGCAGTCGAGTGATAGGGGGGCGGGCATCTTTTCTTCATGGACCTACAAAGTATTACACTCTGTGGATTCGAGAAATGGGTTCATACGTCTGTGGGGGTCAGAACGAATGAAATTAAAATGCCGGTCGATGGGAATGGTGGTTAGCATCGCTAGCTTCAGCAGCTCCAATGGCCGCTTGTTTTAAAATATTCATGGCAGCTGTACTGCGAGACTGGCGGCGAGGGACAGCTGCCTTCGGGCTAAAGGCGGATTACACCCTGTGATGGTCGCCAGACAATCACAAGGAACACACAGAGAGGAACAGCCATTCACTGTCGCATCCACACCCCAATGAGCGGCGACCGATCCCACGCTGCCCACACTCAAGTCAGGTAGTGAACCACTATAAACCATCGGCGACTGTTTCAATAGAGTAACAACTGTAAGAGAACTTAAAAAAAATGACATTAACAAAAACAGCAAAACAGCAGAACCCCGATATATCATGTGACTATTGCAGAAAATTCCTGGAGTGCGGCAGCCAGTTTTTTTACATGATGAATTTATTATGATCATACTTGGATCGGAATTTGTACCCAATTTTTAAAAATATTTCCGAAAAAAAATATTTGTACAAGACATCATTTGTTTTAATAATGAGTGAATTTGAGTGATGACGCCAAACAGTGAGTGGTTAGCTCCTTTGACACTTCCAACATCAACAAAAATAGCCGATTGACTAAAATAACTCAATTGAACCAAATCGCTTTCGTAAGTTACTTAGTCTAACTACGTCAAATGAACTAGCAATACCACCACTAGCAGGAAGGCTGACGTACAGTTTCAAACAGTAGTGGTTGGTGGTGAAGCAATTGCTAACATGACATCAGTATGTTTCATTTAAACTCACACCTCATAGAATCCATCAAAACTGAACGTAATCATCACATGAAAGGCGGAATTTCATGGCCGAGCTGTCGTACTGGATCTCGTTGGCTTGTACAAGTGGACCTAATGAAGTGGCTGATAACATCATGACACCATTAGTACATTGCTGGGTTATTTCCCCAGTGCATTTCTCATTATAAACATCATGCTCCAATATTGTCAGTATGCAGTTGTTGATATGAAGTCACAAAATGACGCCATGACTCAGAGGCCCCATTTTTTTTTTTTTTTAATGTAAAGCTGTGATCCACGTGTGTTTAGGTCTATCCCTGATTTAACCAGGCCCACATGTGATACTGAGAGATGGTCTGATACCCTCACTCCTGCTGGGACCCCGTACTCCCCCGTTCTCACTGAGTTTCATTTCGGATTCACAGGGAAGTAGAAAATAGCAGCAGGAGAAACAAAAAAGCGGCAAGGAAAATAAACACAGAATGTAGGATAATACAGAGCAAGTCAAACCATATGTTTCTTTTGCAAGTAAACAACAGCAGCCAGACTTGGAAAAAAAGAGGGTGTATGTGTCAACTCCTGTGAGAAATTATAGACATTCGCAGCATTTGCTGAGTCATATAAAAAGCAAGATCTAATCCCAGTGGTCCATCGCAGGTCAAGAGTGCTAAAAATAGTAAAGAGAGAAGAAAAAAAAAAAAAGGAATTGTTCTTGTTTTGAAATGGTCAGCAACTTCATACACCCTCAGGAACTAGTTACACTTGGAACCAGAAGTAAAGGCTCGCCGGTGCTTCAGTAAAAGATGTGTACGAGGCAATGCGCGACACTAAGTAGTGGCATAAATCTTGAGATCAGCCACTATTGATAGGGCTTTGGCTACTGATTTGCTAACACGTGTGCATATCCATTTCCCTGACAGAGACATATTGCAGACGACTGGGGAGGTAATAGAATTGTCTTTAAGAGGCTGGACGTCATTTATTAGAAGCAGAAGGTAGGTTACACCTGCAGTGTGTCCCATTACTCCAAATATCATTGCTCCGCTCCTCAGGTACGCCCTTCTTCTCTGGGGGCTAACTCATGGCAATATTGGAGAAGAGGTCAAAATATCTCCCGGTTTAATAAAACGGAGCGATCGGGTGTACGTTTTAAGTGCAAGTGTCCATTATGGAGGATACAGCACGACAGGCTCCGGTGCAAAATGAATGCAAGATCTGCACTTGAATGTCAGTGCCAGTGCTAACGATAAACGTGTGATGTATGCGTGATTGAACGTTATAGTCACGGGAATAAATTAAGGACCTATTTCTTGCCCATGATTGCTTACTGCTCTGGCATCAGATAAGATCATGTTAGAATACACAAACAATGACAATAATGGAACTTTCTCAAGTTTCCAGAGGTTGCACAATTTGCATTTCGAGTTCTGCAGGTGAAAAACAACTCTGAAGTCACACAACAAAGTTAAGATTCCAACTGTCGAAGTTTATAAAGCGCGAAGACAAGTGAAGAACACCAGTGAAGGAGAAGAAGAATTGAAGTAGAAGTAAACATACTCATCGGAAGCTGAAAGACTCGAGCATGAGCATATGTGACATCGCTCGATGTTAACGAGTGAAAGGTCTGAGGATGAACTACAACGCCACCCACCCTCACATTATGCCTTGTCATTTATTGAGTACTTTATAGTTTGATTGCCTCACTTATTTGGTTCACTAATTTTGAGAAGTCGTCATCCACTCAAAGACTGCATGAGAGGAAAAGTCTTTGTTTGTTCACAGGCAGTTCATGACCCTCAAATCTAAGTTTCAGTTGGTATTTGTTTATCTGACAGAGAAGGGGAATAAATGCGCTGAACAAAGGCTGAACTCGACTTTCGCCAATAAATAAGTTATGTTCTTGTTTGAAATGTGCTCTGTAAGACTCCAATGACTGGTACAAGGAAACCAACGGAAGGGAATAAAAATCAAATTCTACTTCATTCACCCAGATTCCCAAATCTTTACTGATCTATATCACGTCCTGATTTCCGACCATTCTCATCACCATCAGTGCTCCAACTCTATTCCTGTCTTTCATTATTTCCGCAGAGTTTCTTACGGAGCGGAAAACAGCAGTACGACCGACTTGGGCGGCACCCCAGGGAACTTATTACCCAGAGAGAACGAGCAACACAATGTGCTCTGCATTCTGTCTACCTGTTGGATTTTCTGCCATTGATGTGCGAGGCGGGTGTCAATATTGGCGGGGAAGAAAGGAGGCACGAGATCATCATTGTTAACAAGAATTGGGCGCCGCACTGGTGCGGTGCCGCATGTGACAATCCACTTGACACGCTATTTAGTTCTCTGTCTTGAGTTGAACTGTTGACAAATACGAGCTTTTTTTTTTTAAGATGTCACAGATAAAAGATATCTGTGAGTATATTGAAAATGCTACATATACAGTATCCCTCCCGAGACAGAGCAGCATTGCGCTCAAAAGTCTAAAATCTAATTTAGCACTTTGTATGGAGATATAGGATGCAATGGTCGACAAGCTAATACTACAGCTGGCTGAGGTAAGCAAATCATAACATCCCAGCTGTCACACTTTTTTTTCCCCCTAGTGGTGCTTCTGTAGCAATAAACATCGGTATCAATGTTGGATTAAAATTGTCTCATCAAGACGATACAATCATTTTTTTTCAACAAGAATGATGTACAGCGAAAAAAGAAATAATCATCATGCTAGTAATTCCCAGCTTTCACTAGAAATGCATGGGCATAGATGACCACAAGGTACCCTTTGAAGCTCCCTACAATTGCTCAAGACACTTAAAGACGTCATTTGCAATATAGTCAATATAGTAGAATGGACTATGTCTGGCAAAAAATGCTTACCCACCGAATTCTGTCTGTCCTTATTTCTCTTTTTTTTTTTTTTTTTGTAACGGGCTATCGTCACCATTGGGACCTAAAATTGGCGAGGAATCTATTTTGTTGGGTTGCTGATGAGCAGAATAAAACACTATCTTATTGATTGTCAGGCCGGCACAAGACAGAATCTGTTGTCTTCTTCATGTACAGTATACTGTATGCATTGATGGCATCGTGGCTCACTCGCCACAATCGCCCTTGCAGTTCCCATTCAGGGATGGTGTGAATGTAATTGAAAAAGGTTCTTCGTCTCTATATGTGCCCTGTATTTGCAATGTTGGCCAGTGCCGGCGTAGTGTGCCCAAAATCAGTTGGTATCGGCTCCGGCGCCCCATGACCCTGAAGAGGATGTGTGATACGAGAATGGAACGGACGGATATTCACACTGCACCAAGTGGAGGAGTTTAAGTATCTTGGGGTCTTGTTCACAAGTGAGGGCAGGAGGGAACGAAAGACCGACAGGCGGATCGGTGCAGTGTCTGCTGTGATGAGGACTTTGGATCGGTCTGTCATGGTGAAAAAGGAGCTGAGCCAAATGGCGAAGCTCTCAATTTACCGGTCGATCTACGTTCCAACCCTCAACTGTGGTCACAAGCTATGGGTCGTGACCGAAAAAACGAGATCCCGGATACAAGAGGCCGAAATTAGTTTTCTCCGCAGGGTGTCCGGGTGAGAAGCTCGGTCATCCGGGAGGGGCTCATAGTCGAGCTGCTTCTCCTCCACATCGAGAGGAGCCAGATGAGGTGGCTCGGGCATCTGATTAGGAAGCCTCCTGGACGCATCCCTGGTGAGGTGTTCCGGGCATGTTCCACCGGCAGGAGGCCCGGGGACGACCCAGGACACGCTGGAGAGACTATGTTACCCAGCTGGCCTGGTAACGCCTCGGGATACCCCGGGAAGAAGCTAGAAGAAGTGGCTGGGGAGAGGGAAGTCTGGGCTTCCCTGCTAAAGCTACTGCCCCCGCGACCTGACCCGGATAAGCGGTAGAAAATGGATGGATGGATGGATGGATGGATGGATATTCACACTCAGACGAAGACAACCACTTTTGTGATCCAAAAGGGAAAAAAAAAAAGAAAAAAAAGGGGGGGGGAAACTGAGCTAAATCAAGCGAGTGGGATTATGCATCATATCTACCTGCAGCGCCTACTATAAGACTGACAAGCCAGAAGAACACGACACGTGTGGCAGGAGGCGAAGGTAAGGCTGATTGATCCCTTCCCCTCACCTCTCAACAATGACTGTTTTGCTCTGCAGGAAGACAACGCTCTGTCTCGTACGAGCCCCTCACTTGCATAAATGCCTTTGAAAGACGGGGAAAGAAAACGTGTTCACCCGCTGACACAAAGCACCAAATGCACGAGTGCACCCGTCGCACGCAAAACCACACAGGCCCGTTTGTAGATGCGTTTGAATGGAGAATAGAGACGCGGCTTTAAAACACTGTCTCTTTCAGACAGTACTTTCTACTTTACAAATAGGAAGGATATGCAAAACCAGAGGAGAGAGCGAAATTGAGTTTCAGTCCAAGGTCAGCGTGTAGCTCTCTGAACAAAAGTCGTAGATCTCGCCAAAATAGTATCTATCAACTTGAGGAGAAGGCGCCCTTGTCCCGACCCCTGTGGGGTTGCTGGAAAGATGGTTTCCTGTAAAAAGTTTATCTGAGTGTATGGAAGATTAACGAGGGGGTTTTCATTGGCTGCTTTAAAGACGACTCGCAGTATTTAGAGATGATAAGATCGGAATATTTATCGAGCCTCTTCTTCGGGTCATTTGCTATGTTAATTTTATGAGCTTGATGTTGCCTTTGTTTAGCGGTTATGTGTTATTCCTCTCCAAGCCTGGAGCAAGGAGAAGAAAGGGGGATTTGTATACTTAGCATGCAGTGTCTTCAAATTAGTCACCCGTGCATAATTATTTATGTTGTGCAAGACGATGCAGTGGAAAAAACTCATTCTGCTTGCTCCGTGTGAAAATTTAATGCCATTATTTTTCAATCTGATCAGCGTCTTGTTTCCACACCTTGCTTTGGCTTTTTTTTTTTTTTTTTTTTTTGTGGTGGAGCATAATGGATTGTTGCAGGCAAATATCGCCCATTACTGATTTCTCACGGCAAAGATTTTGGGTTGCTTTTAGTTCAAGATCAAAATAGTGAAACATTCAAATGAGGTCTTTCCTTCTGTTTATCTTAATTAGTGATTGAAATGTATCAATACATTCACAAGTGACCATAAAGAGTATACTGAGCTATTCCTGACCACAAAATAGCTTCTGATCATAAATTCATTTCTAACGTGACATTGATCAAATTACATTGAAAAAAAAAAAAAAATCTTAGCAATTTTGTTCAGTAATATTAGCATTAGCCGTGGCAATCCCTAATCTTTGTGAAACGTGTTCGGCATTTTATTCTATTAACTCTTTGAATTCTTTGGATACCTGGGCAAATCTTTCCATTAATCGAGATGAATAGAATCGATTGGGTATTTCGAGATGATATCCTTTTGAGACCACTGTCAAGTTGATTACGTGATTGAAGTGAATGGACTGAAGCCCATCAACTTGTTGGCAGACTCCTGTGATCA
>CAAKHF010003307.1:50764-72534 GCA_901007745.1 Hippocampus kuda
AAAGCTCCCTCCTGCAGTGCTTCCGTCAAAATCTCCCCCCAGCGTTGACTGAATTGTATATTTCGATTTAAGGAGAAATCTTATTTTCATCTTTTGCCCCCCTCGACTCCCAAGAGGAATGAAAAAAGAAAAGAAAAAAAAAAGGCGAAGACTTTAAATAACAAGAGAGTGCCATCAGTTCCCCTGCTAGTCAGCACATTAGCTTCGCCTGTGACGGAGCGTCTGACACCTACTAAAATGTTTCAGCTCTATGTGCGCATAAGAGCATAAATAATTCAGAATTAATCCCTGCTGAGGGGGACTATGGGAATCATAAATTATCAGAATGTGGTGTCTGGTGCAGGCGGAGGATTGAAATACCCACGGTAACAATCGGGCGGAGGTGCTCATTACACCTTGTGAGGAGGACTTACGTTAATAACTTTGAAAATATAAAGGATGCGCACAACGTCTGGGGTCTCACGTGACGCAAAGCGCTGCGCCGTACACAAGCACAGGCATTGGATGTTGCGCTGCCAAGTAATATGAGTACAAGTCAAGAATCAGCATCGGTTCATTTGAAAAAGGTCGACAGCATAAATCACACGATGAAGACGGGAAACAAAAGGAAAACACGGACACCCAGCGGGATATTTTGTTGACGTTTACAGCAAGCTTTTGAAAAGATTAGCTCATCGCTCGACACCGACTGCAGGCTGGACACGGGGCAGTGGTGAATGGCAGGCAGACAACGCTGTCAATCAACCTCAGAGGGGACGGAAATGATCATACCTGCTAATTGACATCGTAGTAAAAGTACTGTCGTGTGCAGAATGTGCATTGTGGCTCCATCCGATGTAACCAAAACCTTTTCCCTGCCAACCTGAAAAATGTACCAAGTAGCTCAAGAACCCATTAACGTAAGATCCATTCACAATATTTCAGATGTTGTTCAGAGTTGTGGGAAGCTACAGTGTATAGTTGACAGAAAGTAAACCTAAAATTGAAAAAAAACAAAACATTTTGCTAAGGAGATGCATGTTTATGTTATGTTATGTTTCGAACTAATTAAAGTGAAACGGTCCTTCTTTTTCATCAGTTAATCATACGTGAGCTTTCAGGGTGGCTTTCGATTGTTTTAAGTTTAGTGTTGCTGTACCTCCGTGCAGAAGAAGGAAGGTCAAATATAGAGCAGTTTATGTTACTTCGTTCCTCAATACTCGATTACCATCATGCAGTCAACAAAAAAAACTGTATACTAAAAAACTAAAACTAATACTCAAACTAAATAAAAATCTAAAACAAAAATGAAAAAAAACAGTAAATTTGCTCTACAAACTAATTAAAACTAACCCCCCCCCCAAAAAAAAAAAAAATCTAAATGAAATAAAACACTAAAAACAAATCCAAAACTATTGTAACCATGAGGCAAACCTGACTGGTCACTAGTCAATCACAGGATACATACAGAGAAAGACAACCTTTCAGATTTACATTCATTCATTACATTCCTTTGCTGCCGACACGTCAGTCCGGCGAATGCAACATTATCAACCATAATCTTATTTATGCCAATTAGGAACCTAAAGAAAGTCATTCAAGGAAAATCTTTACATAGACAGGGTCAGAAAGGCTGAGACTGTCAAAGAAATAACCATTCTGCCAGAACGGTGAACATAGAGTATTAACCGGGCATACCGAACCTTCCTTCACAAATAAAAAGACGTCTATGAGATGCCAACAAAATACAAAGTATGTGAAAATGCCAGTCCACACATTTTATCAAAGCCATGGTACGTGTGTCAACTCTGGCATGGCAAAACGATGTAAAAACAAACTGATCCTCAGTAAGAAGGACGACTGCAGCGGGTGGCAATGGTGGAGCGGGGAGGGATGAAAATATCCGATTTGAGAGTGGTTGGAAATATACATATCAAAGGAGAGACATGGAGATTTCCTTCGCCTGTGCATCCTATCAATGTAAGCCCCCCCCCAACCCATTCCTTGAGTGAGACGAGAGGGGTCTCGTGCAAATTCCCAGGTAAGAGAGCCAGAAACCTACTTAGTGTGCGATGCCGTTCCTAATCCATAGGTTCCATCAGAAGATTACGAGAAATAAAGTGTTGGGAAAGACGTAAAGTAGGACTCAGTGCACCAGTTGAGACAATAAAGGTTTCACTCTCGTGTTTGTATCATCAACAGCTTGTTTTGACGAAAAAATAAATACATGTGTCGGCGGGAACACTTTACAGTAATGCTTTCAAATTTACAATCCACATGTGTCACGCAAAGTGAAGGATTGTTGTCACAAAAGATATCCGGACTACAAATGATGATTTTTCCTCTTCAATGCGGGCCAGACGATCAACCAACAAGCTTTTACAAACAGATCATGTGGTGTTTGCTTTGTTCAGTGACCCTGGGACGAGGCACGACTTTTGATATGGCAACTCATAACTGCTTCAGAATGACAACCCGCCTTCTCACAAAGGACTGAGCATCTGACAACTCCTGGCCGAGAAGACACTCGCCGTGCTAAAGCCACCTTGTCGCTCTTGTGCGATTTCCAAGCTTAACTCATTCACTCCCAAAGATGTTTTTAAGCGTCTTTTCAACTTGACCTAGAATTGGATGGTACTGAATGAGTTTTAAGGGTGTCATCAAGGAGATTTGGAAAACATTGAGATAATTATTAAAGCTACAGAGATACCCATCCAAGAGCAATAATAATAATAATAATAATAATAATAATAATAATAACAGGTGGCACGGTGGTCCACTGGTTAGCACGTCCACCTCACAGTGCAGAGGTGCAGAGTCCGATTCCGGCTCCTGTTTGCATGTTCTCCTTATGCCTGCGTGGGTTTTCGCCAGGTACTCCGGTTTCCTCCCACATTCCTAGCAGTCTTCGATCAGGATGAGGGTACGCTTTGAACCGGTTGACAAACTCTTCATACTCACAATCACTCCTTGGGCAGAATTTATAGTGTTCCATTAACCTGTCAAGCGAGTACCCAGAGAAAACTCACATAGGCACGGGGAGAACTCCACACAGAAAGGCCAGGACCTGGAATCGAACATTGGACCCTCTGCGCTGTGAGGCAGACATCTTAATCAATTTTTTCACTGCGCTGCTCACCACAGAAGAATCATTCTGGAGAATCTTTAAAAACATCCAATAATTGAGCCGTTGCTGAAAAAAAAAAGGGAAAATGCTCAACCTTGGCCGATTGTGTTTATGTGTGTACACAGCTCAAGTAGTTTCTGTTTCATTCTGGCATCAATATTTCATGAACCACGGGATGCAGTGGAGAAAAGCAAACAACCAATTTATATCATCACAAAGAACATCTTTGAATATAATGTCTATCATATCGGATCCTTCGCTTTGACAGCTGCTAATTTTCTGACTTTCCACCCTCGAGGGCGCGCGCTAGATGTGTGGAGGGCAATTCATTCGTCACACGGCTTTATCAATTAGAGGCGGGCTGCTAAATGCTTCACCTTTTGATTTTGAGTAGGAGTAGAGGATTTGTCAGGGGAACTGGAAAGTGCTTTATTGCTCTAAATTTCATCACAATAACGGCTTATGGGGAAGGTGGCATAATCGTTGCCCTATAAATGTCTCAGTGTAAATTACATGCTTCTTGGTCCACTAATCCCTGTAATTGATGAACTTCTCTGCCGCTGATTTTTTTTTTTTTTTTGGTATATTATTTGTTAATTTGTTTATTCATTAAGATAACACTCATTTTGGGAGCTGGACCAAATAAAGATTATGTGCTCTGCGGGGTTGACGTTGTCAAAGCAGCGAGCTGGCTGCATGGCAGGCTGCTTGCTTGCCACCGCCAGGAAACGTCTTATAGCCTTCCACGGAGAAGTTTCATTCATTTTTCATGAAGCTAAAAATAAACATGGCCACACTTCATTGGGTAATTGAATGTAAGCATTATGAATGCTGTAAAAAAAAAATCATAATAATTATACCCCAAGACTGGCCATCCAAAAGCTAAAATATGTTCGGCATACAGTTTCAATTACACACACACACACACACACAAAAAAAAGGGAATACTGATTCCTGTGGCCAAGTTTTTGAATAACCACCAATGTTATTTCCAGTTTGACTGGTTTGAAATGAGATTCTGAAGAGAGATTGCGCTTGCTCTATTGACCACCTATAATTACAACATTCCCTTCAAACAATGTTGAATTCATCAAAGTTGGATTAGAAGAGATTTATGAGATACTTTTGAATATTTTCTATCTCGCTCGGGTTCTCTCGGGGTTACTGTCCTTGGACGAAAACAGTTGTGCATCCTTCAAGTTTATGATGCAAAGGAACTTTGAGCCAGGATGGGGGGGAGGGATGGGATGAGAGGGGGAAGGAAATCAAAAGATTACCATAAAAAAAAAAAGGGAATAAATATGTGCCAGCGATACAACAATTTGGATTTACATACATTAGCCTTTTCTATCTCTTTGGGATATGTTGCACTGCTGATGTGTGAGGCGAGCTAAGAGATAAACTAAATATGACCTATGCTCTGCAGGCTGTGCCAAACAGAGTGAAAGCCTGTAAGAATACTCAAGGAGAAGAGAAATGGTTGACGACCAAAAGTTCAGACACGGCGAAAAAAGAAAAAGAAAAACGACAATAAGAGCTGACTGATGCTCCGCTGTGTTTGAAGATCAGGGACAAACAGCCTTGTGGTCGGAAACTCAAAGGTCAGTGGGTGTGTTTGTCCCCTCTGTGTATGTATGTGCAAGTATTTTTTTCCAGGCTTGTGAGGGCAAGTAAATACTCCCAAATCATGTGTGTGTGGATTCTCACAAAAGTTTCGAGGGACTTGTTATAAAAAAAGTGAGGAACTTTATTACATTAAAGTTTCACACACTAAGGGCCTAGCATAGGTCTCACGCAAAGCATAGTTAAACTGTGCGCATGGTTGGAGTTTTCTTTCTTTCGATATTTTCGTACACAGGAGAGGGCCGTTTGTGCCGTTGTGGGAGTGAACACAGTCGGATGATTTTGGCAGAATAGCAGGAAAGCCAAAGAAAAGCTGAGGTGCACCATATTACATCTTCATTTCGCTTCCATATTTCTCGGACGTTTTAAAAAGTCTCCATGCAGGCATGGTGGGTTCAGTAACTTTTGAGGCCTTGACTAAAATTTACATCTCAAAATGTATCGCTATGTGGGTGGATGTTTTGAAAATAAATATAAATGAGTGCCCCAAAATGGATTATTTAAAACATATTTAAGTGGCGGTATTGCAAGCGGAAGAGGTCATAATTTAAGGAAAGGATACACCAAATTAAGCAAAGATGCACAGACAATGCACGTAAATCCATCCGGCCTACTCTCCGTTTTTACGACCAGCCAGCTTCTGCCAAAGCCCGCTAACCTGGAGTTACCATTGACTGTTGCTATATTGGCAGCATGTAAGCTTGCAGCCTGGAGCTTTCAGTGCAACACATTTACACAAGCACAAGCCTCCGCACTAAAGACCTCCTTTCAGCTCGTGTCGAGGGAAGTGGGCTGGCGAGGTTCTTTGATGTGGGAACACCGAGGTCAGACAGAACCGTCTGTGTGCATCGCTAAATTCCATCCCCCCACAAAGGTTCCTTTTCACTTTGTTACTGGCTTCAGTCTGGGAGAAAGAATTTAGCACAGTCTAAATACGTAGGAGTGCAGCCTGGATGGATATGTGCCATTTTTCAGCGTAGACAGTCGCACTCACTCGCCTCAAAAGTCTCGAATGTGAATTACGAGTAAGATTTGAACCGGCACACATTTATTTATTTTGTTTTGTTTGAGGAAGTAAAGTGGAAAAGTCTCAAAAGCCACGTCTTACTCGATGCAAATGAGAGAAAACGGTTGGCGGAGTCACGGTGCAGAGTCAATGAATTTGTCAAATGTTCACGATAGATAATTCATTCAGTTACTCTTTAGACATTTAAATGATGCGGGGAAGAAGGGAGGGGGTGAGTTGGGGAGAAAGGGCGAGTGAGAGGGATTGGGGAGTAATCCCGCTCTTGATATTACACTCCCTCCAGAGGCCTTTTAAGGGCTCCATATCATAGTGTGCGAACACCCCCAGCCCCCAAAGTTCTCTTTACCTACTTAGCAATTTAGCAGCCTGCACCCTCCCCCCCGACCCGCAGGGGACAAAATTTAGGAAGATCGTAATTTACTCATGCATGCAACCAAATTCATATTGAACGTATTCATATCATGTCAGAAAGATATTTTACATTTCTATAGTCAAAGAGATATATGGATTTTTTCCCCTCTTGTCCTCTCTGATATATATATATACACACACACACACACACACACACACACACACACACACACACACACACACACACACACACACACAGAAAAATGATGGCTTACTAGTTTTTTTATTGTTTATTGAACATATATAGAACATACAATACAATAACAGATTGACTCTATGTGAAGGCAAGTAAAAATTATAAAAGGTAAAAAATCAGTCAACTATTTGTTTGTTCAATTATTGATGCAGTGAGTGTAACCAGAGGAACAAAATTATTGCAAAATCTCATTATTTATTACACACGACAATGTAGCATTTCTGTCCAGATTTTAGCAGGCATCAAGGAAGTTAACACCCATGATTTTCTTTCGTGGGCCACATAAAATGATATGGTGGGCCGAATCTGGCCCCCGGCCCATGAGTTTGACACCTGTGGCCTAGAAGATGATGATACTCATGCACGGAGCTCCACAGACATGACGTGGTTGGGTACTTTTTGAAAGCAAATCATTTTTGGCCACAATTTTGATACAAAGTGGGCACCAAATTCTCATTTGTGGTCACAAAATACTAATCTGTAACCTAGAGCTTGACATAAAATGGGCACAAAACACATTCGTGGCCACAAAAATAGCTGTGGCTTCGGACTGGATAGTTGGAAAAGCAAAGTGAGAGATCCTTTTATAAATATAAACGTTTAGGTGGAGGTTGAGGCCCGGGCTAAAAACTTGGAACACAGAGCCAGTATAGTAAAATTGAATTTCCTTTTGAAAAACTTGGCATTGACAACAAAATAAGGAAAGACCCTTGCCACAAGGCATTCCATTTTTTCTCAAAGGTGAACACCATTTGCCCCTGTTGTCTATGGCCATGATGATAAACCTCCAAATCAGCATTTTCTTTGCATGTCATAACTACATTGTAGCCACTAAATAAAAGAACCAAAAAACTCAAGTCATGTCTGGAGCTTGGTTCTCTATTTGTGTAGAATCGTTCTTGTTTTCAATGAAAACAGAAACATGAGTGAAAGAGAAAGGCGCAACTATTGCAGACAGTGAGCGAATGGAATTGCAGATCATTTTAAAGTCCATGTTATCGAAAGCAAAAAGTTATCATATTCCGTTTCATTTTGTCGTTCTTTGTCAGTGGCCAATGGAAAAAAACCCACCTGTCATATTTTATACGTGGTAGTATCCTTCCCTGGTATGAGCAGTTAAAAAAAAAAAAAAAATCAGTCAGTCCACGAAGATTAAGTCTCCTGAGATTTGCGGAGTTGGTGAGATCAGGAGTCAATGCGGGGATGTATTTTCTGAAAAGTTTGCTAAAATCCCATCTACAAAGTAATTATATCAACATGCAGGTCTTTCTGGTTTGATTCAAACCTCATACTGCAAATTTAACTTGGACTTAATTCAATATATCCATTATCTAATTTATCCTTTGATGTTTCCCTTGGCAGAGATCGCACTAAAAAGCGTGATCTTACCCGGGGAAATCCGCACACTTCTTCATCCAGAAAAAGATCATGGCAAGCTGATGGCTGTCGGAAAAAAACATTTGATCTCTCTCAGCTTCCTGCATCCTCCCAAGGTAACCAACTGCACTTGAAAGTGATTAAATAATTGAAAAACGTGTGACAAAATATGTCGAAATGACTTCTGGTTAGGCGGTCCGGTGGGCCACTGGTTAGCGCGTCAACCTCACAGTGCCGAGGTACTCTCTCTGTCATCCTTCCATTGCAGACTCCCGTGGAAAGAAAGTTGCTGTGGTCCGAGTGCCCCGACACCGCAGCGTCGCCAAATGTGAGACACACACACACACACACACACACACACACACACACACACACACACACACACACACGCAGCACTCTGGTACGTCAAATGCTCGGTTCTCACGTCCTAAAATGTCATTCAGGGATGCAGCTATGATGTGGTCCTGGCCCACGAGAGGGAGGACGCCAGCCGTGTGTTTGTGTGCGGGACAGACGGAGCAGAAACACTTTGCTGCGACATCGTGAGACATTCGAGATGCATTCAGAGAAGCATGGTGGCTTTTCGCTGACTTCTGTGTTTCTTTGTAGATGCCATCAGAGGATCCTCCCATCTGCATACCAGCTGATGACCTGGAGAGCATGCGAGGGAGTATCAGGAATTTTATCTTGAAGGACGCTGAACATTCTGCTCTCGTTGGTGAGTTGGTACACAAGAGTGGGGCCGAGCAATCCAAGATTTAGCGAAGGTCCCTCATTACCAGGCAATTGCGAGAGGCAATTAGATAGATTGTCTTGTGATTTATTTATTTTTGAATTCCAGAATCTGAAACAAGTTCATCGCTGTATGTAACGTACTCCGGCTCTCAAGAGTACGTGGGCGTCCACAAATTTGGGAAGAACAGAGTAGGACCAGCTAACCACGATAAAGGTAACACCTGAAGTCCCATACAGAGAGTGGCTGTGTCCATCTCTGGTCACAGTAAGCCGCAAGAGTTGAAGTGGAAGAAGCTGGACTGTTCTTGGTTGTTCAAGATGCTTCACCTGTAAATGGAAAGACTTCTCAAGTCTTAAATCTTAGGTGTAGCATTTCTGGTGGGTGTGTCGCTAGGACCGCTCACAAGAGAGTTGTTGTTTGGTTATTGCCACATGTGACTGCAGTCATAAGAGTCAACAGCCCCGATTAAACTCTTGCGGTTTACCATTTACCTTTTTTTTTTTTTTTTTTAAATACAAAGTGCTGTATCAAACATTCGGACATATGCTAATGTTCATATTCAACCTTGTTCAATGAAAGTCTCTCTTAGAGCACATTATCTTTGATAAAGGACAGAGTTCTTAAAAAAGTTGATAATTTGTATGTGTGCGTCATAGCTCTGAAGTTGAAGGTTGATATCTGGGCTCTCGTCTTCCTGCGTGGAGTTTGTGCGTTCTCCGTGTGCAGACGTGGGGTTTCCTCTGAGTACTCACGCGTGACACAGATGAATGAGTGGATCAAATTATTGATACGACTCTTCTATCGGATGTCAATAGCCCGTGCACGTGTACTTCATGCCATGGCGTGACAGTGCCAAGCCGCACCGAAAACAGGTGTGGTTTTCATCACAGGTAAAGGCATAGCAGAAAGTGTTGATGGGTCATTTTGAATAAGCGTCTGATATTTGTATTGTTAAATGAGCTTAGGTGTGTGTTTGTTTTTCTATGCTTCTGCCTGTAGAGCAGCACTACTTGGGTTTGGTGACGAGCAGACGGAGGGATGAACCTTTGCAGGACAAAGTTTACGCCTTCTACAAGGAGAGAAATAAAGATTTGAACGAGTGGAGCAGCGCGTGGCTTCCATATGTCTCCCAGTATTGCATGGTGAGTATTTAGCGCTGCCGCACACGGTGTGACGTGGCCCGAGAGCGACTGAACAGCATGATTGCGAAAAAGAAAAAAAAAAAAAACCCCAGTCGGCAAACCAAATCCATAACAAGTAATTGACCCTAGCCCACATATACAAAATCGTTGCAACAAAATCCTCGTGCCCCCCGTTGTTCTGAACAGGAACTGTTTCTGAGGCGGCACCGACACTGTATTGTTATTTTTTTATTGAACCACAGACAACACCCTGTTCACTCGATACATAATATAATGATACAAAGAAAGGAAGGAAAGGGACAAGAAATAGAAGGGGAACATGTGGATATTTCAGAGGCTGTCGGTTCAATTCATTGACTGAAGTAGTGAATTTCCACAAGAAATGTCAATGATTTATTGTTTCTCCCACAGGTCCTTATGGCATTATCACCGTAGTTAAGTATTGTCTTAAAACACTAATATAGACTATATATACACGTTGCGGTATACTGTACGGCTTGGTGCCAGTTGCTAGAGCCTATCCCAGCTGTCTTCGGGCAGTAGGCGGGGGACACCCTGAGTCGGTTGCCAGCCAATCATAAGGCACACAGAGATGAACAATCATCCACGCTCACACTCACACCGAGGGACAATTTGGAGTGTTCAATCAGCCTGCCATGCATGTTTTTGGAATGTGGGAGGGAACCGAAGTATCCGGGGAAAACCCACGCAGGCATATGGGGAAAACATGCAAACTCCACACAGGAAGGGTACAGCCGGGATCGAACCGACGACCCCTGCACTGTGAGGTCGACATACTAACCACTGGTTCAACGGAAATTTAATTTGGTTATGGAAAGCTCCATGCATTTCGTGACAGAGACTCTTCACACTTTGCTATTTCATCGTACGTATGAACTTCGATACAACTTGTACTGTATATATTTTATTGGTGTGGTTTGGCAGAAATGTAGATGTGAAAGCTCACATGCTACAACATGGCGTTTTTGATTGGCCTTTACAGTGGCGATGTTCCCCAATGGCGTTCACCAACGATTCAAATTAATCGCCGCAAAAAGTGATGGTCGATTGTCAGCCACTAACTGAAAACTCGTTGTGGAACTCCGGTCACTGGAGGACAGTTTGCCCGCTTCAATCGGTGTGCGGTGGGCCTCGACCACGGCTTAGCCGTAGCTCAACATTGGCATAACATTGTAACGTTGCTTCTCCCCAGGCGGACATGGGTGGACCCAAGAACAACCTGCAGTTCACCTGGACTTCCCAGATGAGTGCCAGGCTCTTGTGTGGTGACCCAAAGAGCAAACAACACTTCTTCGAGATGGTGGACATTGCCACCGTGCACGCAGAGCAATGGCAGGACACCCGTGTTTATGTGCTCTTCAGGAATGAATGGTATGACTTTAAACAAGTGGTTAGCAAGGACGGCTCACTTCCAAGAAGTTAGCTGGTTTGGTGTTTTGTCGACTGGGGCCTTAGTGTGGCTTAGTGTCACGTTGCGTGGTGGTGGTGGACCCCAAAAAGCAGGCACAAGAGAGGAGCTGGTTGTACTTGATGAATTGTATTAAAACAGAGAAAACGAAATCCTAAACAAAGTCCTGATAACAAAACGAATCCGAAGTATCAAACAAAACCATGATTGAAGCAAAAAGCTACCAAATAACCGAAACAAACCGGAACAAACATGACAGCAGCGAACACACCAACAATGACCCGACACTGAATGGTTGTGCCGGGAGTCCTTTTAAATGGCAAATGACATAACGACCAACAGGTGTGCAGCTGCAGGGAGAACCCTACAGAGCCACCTGTTGGTCACAAACAGAATCATGACACTTAGATTCTTTTTTTGTTGACAAAAACACATAATTTAGGGTGGTTGAAGACCAAATTATCTTCAATGTTGACCAAAAAAATGACATTTGGCTTGCTTAAGTCTCATCAGGTTCATTGTCGCCTCACGTATATTTGGTGTTATGCAAAACCACAGACATTTCAGTTAATGGAAGACTTTAATTGTTGATGTTTATGAAAACGTGCATAGTTTAGTTAAAGACTAAAACGTGCTTGTTAAAAAACATGCGTTCAGTTCTTACCTCTTCAACATGTTTCTGAAAGAGTGGTTAGTTTAAGATGTTAATATTGAGCGGTCTGAGTGATCTGCTTTAGTAAATAGATGGATCTGGTCTTGCCACCATTTTAGATGAGTGTGGGCCGTGCGTCAATGTTGACGTGTTGTTCGACTCGTTGCTGTTTGCGCACAAATGACAGGATGTTTGTTATTCTCCGGCTGGTATAACCATTGACCCTCTCCGCGCCGCAGCAGCTGTTGATACAGCTGAACGGGTTTCAAAACAGTGTCACCCTTCTGTTTGCAGGAACATGAGCGCCGTATGCGTTTATTCCTCGCAGGACATCCAGGACGTCTTCACCAACTCGCCGTTTAAAGGCACACACAATCAGAGGGGCCGGTCCAGGGAGGTACGACAGCATCAAAATAAAACAGTTGATCTTTGACTGTGACATTTCAGGATGCAACCGACCCCCACAACATTTCTTTCTCTTCTTCAGTGCGTTTCAGACAGCACACATCTCTCCATGGACGTCCTGAAAATGACCCAGATCAACTCTGAGATGGAAGAGTGGGTGAAGCCTATGAAGAAATCAGGCCCACTTCTCATCAGCCACTACATCTATACTCACATC
The DNA here is from genome assembly GCA_901007745.1 of Hippocampus kuda. NCBI lineage: Eukaryota > Metazoa > Chordata > Actinopteri > Syngnathiformes > Syngnathidae > Hippocampus > Hippocampus kuda. The sequence continues at coordinate 63,086 of CAAKHF010003307.1, forward strand.
CGCGCCGACGCTGCTTTCACAAAGGAAAACACGCTTCTCTTTTTGACTCGAAGTAAGCATCGTGAAACTGAAAATAACTCCTGCCTTTCGGAGGGGGCCCGCACCCCAACATGCCGCCTTACACCGCCGCCGCTGTTAAAACGAGGTCAACTGTTGCTTCGAGGAAGCGGGTCACACGAGGCCTTTGTTGCAACCGTGCTTTGCCGTCTTAACACTGAAAGTCGGGTACATTTGGGGAGTGGGAATGCACGCCTTACCGCTGCAATAGAAATGCACAGATTGACAACAAATCATCGATAGACAAAGGAAACAGCATGCATGAGAAAAAGCATGGACTCAGTATACCAATTATGCAATTATCCTTCCGCCAGTCTGTCACAGTAATGCTTAGTGCCACCCTGCACAAAAAAAAACAAGCAAAACCCCCCCCACACATGTACACATACACAGAATGGCTACAAATAATCTACAAATCTCTGTCATTCCTCAAATAACCCTGCGGTGACTACGCCCTCAACGGCTCATTGTGATATGCAACAAAGCAACTTGCAGTCGTCGAAACAGGGCAAACTAGTCTGGGCATGGAGTAAATGTGATATTGGCTCATGATGTGCTGACTCAAGCTTCCTGCAAAAAAAAGCAGCAACACTCACACAATGTTCCCATTGTAGCTCTCACCCACTTCAGGATGACCACATCGTCATGAACCAATAGTAAAGAAACGTCAAGGGTTTGGTTGGTCACGCACCGGTGTGCAAAGCAGTGAGGGAGGACGGAGCTTTCGTGGTCGTTTTGAAATCAACGTCATCACCATCTCAGTAGTTTGAGTTGATGAGTTACAACCTCAAACTTTCAAAATGTACGTTTAGTGTCGGCAAATGCTTGTGTAATGATGTGAAAATTAGCACCGCATGCCCTTTTCACCCAGAGAAGCAGCAAAATTGCAACACAGGAGCGATAGCAGAAGACCCAGCGTATATCCAACTTTCCTTTCACACAGAACCCAGCAAAGTGACATATCACCACCATTCACACAACGACAGGGCACCTCTGAACAATGCCTACTTGATAGCTTAATAACTTGTACAGGCAGTGTGAAAGGGATTACTGATAGTACCTTCAAAGGCAAAAAATTGACAACTTTGTCTCCCCAATTTTGGGTCTATGCCATTACTTTCGTGACAGAATATCAACCTATGAATGAAATGGCTCATAAATGTCGGCTTTTACAAACAGCGTGAATGGAGCTTTTAAGACTACCTACCTCCAAAGGTGGAAAACTGTCGCTCAGTGCAGTTTTGTCCAGTTTGTTAAATGAGGTTTGAATACTATCTTCAAAGGCAGACAGTGGCTGTTCCAGACAGTGTGAAAGGGGTCAAAGGCAGCCAAGTCTAGCCTACACCAAAGACTGGTCACCAGCAAATCACATGGCACATAAAGAGACAGACAAACTTTCACATTCACATTCACGTCATCACCGACGAGCATCTGAACCGTTGCTGCCTGTTAGGCAAATGAACTGCGACACCATCAGCGACTTCCTGAAGAAGTCATTTCCAGAAAAAAAAAAAAAAACCTTCAAACATTGATAGCAATCAGAGGAAATGAGCGGTTGTGGACAGATGACAAAAATGTCTTGTGTGAGTCTATTTTGGCCTCACACAAGCCTGAAGAATATCATTTGCGGGGTGAAAGGTTCCATGCCACTGATTGGAGGAGTACCACTACAGTGTGAGTCCAATCAGACGGCTGAACAAAGTCATTTTCCAGAAAAGGCACTTCAAACAGTGATGATAATTGGGAGAAAATGCGGAATTGTGGACTGATGAAGTCACCTCTGTAAGTCTATTTGAGCCATTCGCAAGCCTGAAGAAAGTCGATGACAGTAAAGAGTCTTATTGTCTAACGATAATGATAGTGATTGAAGGAAACGAGGACTTATGGAAAACTACTACAGTGCGCCTCCATTAGAGCCCATTAGAAGCCAGAAAAACAAAAGTCTGGGGGGAAAAAAATTGTAATGTGTCGAAAAACATCGGTAGTCTGATATTTGTACATTCTTAGTTGGGGTTTTTTTTTTGCCTAATTGGACTTTCTGGGGATATTTTACTCTCCCTTCTAACTTGCTGGATTTTTTTTTTCCGCAGATTGCGGAGGAGTGGACAAGGTGTTGGAGAGCAAGAGCGCAGCCTTCATCATCGCAGAATATAGACCTTTTGCGCACAGAGCTCATATCGACAGCATCATCCACCATCCTTCCTCTGTGAGTCGATGAAAGGTAACATCCTCCTCACCGGCTAAATGCATTTAACCCTAACATGAAGCATTTCGCAGAAAAAACTCTACGTCAGCTCTCGCACTCAGCTCGTCCAGATGGACGTGGCCGACTGTGACCACTATGGAGACACCTGCGAGGAGTGCGTGTTGGCGCGAGACCCATACTGCGCCTGGGACGGCACCGGCTGCGCTGTCGCCACCCCTACCAGGTCTGACATACTTGCGGTGCATCTAGCGTGCATACACAAAAACGCAGGCCCTTACCAAAGTGTGACCACCGTGGCCCAGAATGCCGCAACACCATCACACCTCTCTGGGAAATAGTCGGTCACATCGAAAATAGCTGCTTTTGAGTAGATTCATATCCGTGGTTGTCTCTTTAGCGGGTGTTTGCGGCGAGTGTGTCGCAAGTTCGACATTTTTGATGAAAGAAAGAAAAATACGGGGTGACATGCAAACTGTATTTTAAAAGTGTATTCAACAAAATGTCAGTATAAAAAGCCCTTTAAATAATTTTGTGATAATACTCACCATTAACGTGAATGGATTTCCGTTCCTCACGATTGCTAAAAATCCAGCAAAACGAGCGGAATCATAGTGAGCTTGCCAGAGTTGCTGCAGGCAAGCTTGCAACCTGCTCACGAGCTTGCACGCTTCCTTTCCGCTGTCTCTTGCAGAGTTTTTGGATGCGAACGTAGCAACGTAGCACGGCGCGTGTCAAAGTGCCGCTTCACATTCGACCGTTTCATCAATGGTATTTTCTCATTGCAAATAAGACACACCGCAGAACCTGTTCACTCCACAAAGGCGAATCCTTCGGTCCATTCGTCCTGAAGTCGACCATACTCGTCATCTTTTTTTCTTTTCGCAATTTTATTCGTTATGAGCGATTAGTGAGGATTAATTTTGAGCGAATGACCGAGCGGGCTGATTCAAAAGGGGGCGGTTACCTGTTTCAGCAGCAATGGCAATGTACCGGTAAGCCAGTACTAGCCAATCAAAATTGCTCCTGGAGCCAACTGCAGCCCCAAACAGGAAATGAGCAGTAAGAAATCGATGGATGGATTAAACAAGCGAGAATATTTTATCTGCAAACCAAATGCAATCATCAAAAGAGCCATAGGTTCCCGACCTCTGGGTTAGAACATCGGCCTCGCAGCGCAGAAGTGCGGGGTTCAATTCCATGCTTCTGGCCTTCCGGTGTGGAGTTTGCACGTCTGCGACCCTTGCGAGGATAACCGAATTCGAAAATGGATGAAAGAAAAATACCCATCGGCAAATAGATACTTTGCTCTATGGTGACAAAAGATTATTTCTAAGTATTTTTTGATGAACATATTAACGTCATTCACTGTCGTACGAGTTTAAAATGAACTCAACCACCGCTGAAGAATAGACCTACAATCCAAACAATCCACCCTTGGTCAACGAACAGTTGCAAAATCCATTAAATAAAGATGACACAGTGAAGGGCACAGCAGTGACTAATATGACTCATCAACACCATCGTGACATGATGACTTTTCTTTATTTGAATAAAATGACTCACTGTGACTGGTTTGAATTAGTACATCCCCAATGCCGACTCATGCTAATTGCATTTTCAAAATTTAGTCACAGTATCAAGTTTTAACATCAGAAGTCATAAAGTCTGACGTTTCCACATCCAAATGTTCCAACGTCTCATCCAAAGTCTCGTGTACTAAAGTCTCAAGTCGTAAATTCTAACGTTCGAATATTGAAAGTGCTTTCATCTGAAGTGCTAACATATAAAGTGGTACAATCTCAAGTGTAAAGTGGTGACGTTTTAAGTGCAAACATCTCGAGCTGTAACATCTTCAGTACCGATAACACCTGTATGTTTTGTTTGACAGTGGTGGCATGGTTCAGGATGTGAATTCAGGAAATTACCACTTGTGCTCATCCCTACCTTCTCATCACATCAAAAAAGGTTTGTACAATAACATCTTCTTCTTAAAAAGTCAGCAATAGGACAAACTCTTTCATTACGATGAAGTGCTGAGAGGCCGAAACACTAAAAACAAAGTTCACACGCATCCTCTGTGAGTCAAATGCAAATGACCAGTCACAATAATAGAAACATTTGCATCATGTTTGGTTTGGAAAACACCTCCACCCATGAACAATCAAATAGCGATATTTTCATACTGTTTGAAGAAAATAGCACAAAACGTAAATACCCGCATTTTCCACATTTGTAGCTTCTTAGCGAGTACAAAATGGCTAACCTTGGCGTGACAAATATGAATACGCTCTTGAAACTGACACATCAACACAGAACAGCTGCTCCCTTATCAGCTTCTGCTGTCATGTGACCTGCATGATATGAGCTCCTGCTGCGTGTACGCCTGTGTGCCCGCGCGCGTGCATGCTTTTATTATCTGCAGGTGGTTTTTATCCAAAACAACAGTCAGCATATTGGTGTCAAAACACCAAACACCATTTTCTCATCGCACATATTATGGGAACCAAAGCACTCTTGCACATTTGTTAGGTGATTGGTACAAAGGAATAAGAAAGTAGAGTAAATTTAAATGACTCAATGCTAACATAACTTAGCATTAGCACACATTTCTGAAATGACAAAATATAGCTAAAGAAGGCATCATGTAAACGAACGGTGTTCTGGTTGGTCCACCGACAACACGACCACCAAATGACGTGATCGGTGGTTGACACAAAGCGACCTTTATCCCATAATCCCACAGTGTTGCTTTAGGAAAAGAAATGGAGACTTTGTTGTGCTATCTGTCACTTCTACATGTTTTGTATTAAGTGGGCGATGATGTTTACAGTGGTCAATCGCTCAACCATGCCCGAGGTGGCTGTGGCACTTCCTCACGGACACCAGTACTTCCTGCCTTGCCCCGTGGGGTCCCGCCATGCCCATTACAGCTGGCATCACCATGACGGGAGCGCCACACCCTGCGCCTGGAGCCCCCACGGTTGCCTGCTCCTGATTAACGGCAAGCGGGAGGGGGCGTACACGTGCGTGTCAGAAGAGAGGGGCTTCAGCCGCGTGCTCGCCCGCTACGCCGTACACGTCACGGGCAGCGCCACATCGACGAGACCCTCGTTTTGGCTTTGTGCGCTGGCTGCTCTCATCCGCACATTAACGTAAAGCTTTGGATGACACCTGCATTTTTTTTTTTTTGTTTTCATGCTATTTATTCATTTGTCAACTTACAACAAAGAGCATGTACAGTGCTGCTCCCTTGACAATGTTAACTGTCCTACCTATTATAACTGTGTACCTATTTTGACAAGGCAGGATCTTGTGGCACCTTCGGGTGTTTCAGAAAGTGGACAAAACAAGCAACAAAGGTGAGTTTTTCACCAAATTGCAAGGACCAGGTTCCACAGAAAAAAGTACAAATAATTAATTATTGACACACGAATGTGCAGGGATTACTGTAAATTACCCCCCCCCAAAAAAAAAAATATATATATATATATAAAACGCAAAAATATTAAAACCTTTTTCTTCTTTTTAATTTAGAATTTTCATAAGTTGATTCATTTCATCTATTTTGGAAGTGAAACACTCTCAAATATGTTGCGCATGTGTTGTATCTCCAAAGTTTGTTCAACATTTTGTTGATCTTTTTTTTGGGGGGGGGGAACCCACATAATGTGGAGATACATGCTTTGTGTGATGTGTTTGTCATTGCTGTAGTTGTAATTTATTAAATCATATTTTGAATTATTTTTCAACATGGCTTTTTATTATTTCAAAAAATAATTTCCAACGGATGTGAGAGAGAAAGAGAATTTGGAGTTGACTAAAATGAGTGGCCCTGGGTTCCAAAATTACACCACACTTGTTGCAAAAGACTTCTTGCACATGATGCTGTCTCGAGATGTCCTCATGCATAAGGTTGCGCAACAGTCAAGACGTTGTGTTGCAACTCTTTATTTTTTTTTACCAGCTCACGTTCACTGTATGACAATGACTCGGCCCTTCGCCTATTTCTTGACGTCTCTTGTCTCGATAACTCAGATGCGTAGACTGTTTACTTTTAGAGGGAACACAACATGCAGGTACTGTGTACTTTGCAAATATGAATACAGTGTACATATTCACCAGATCTTGTGTGTCTTGTGAAGCATTCTAAATGAACAGGACCCGGGTTCTTGCTTTGGCTTCGGGCGTCACACATGTTACCTGCAGTCAGATTATCAATTGTCCAAAAAAAAAAAAAAGATGTCCTGTATAGGGTTCTTGTTTTGACAAACAATAATTTTGCCATCCATCTGATGTGTGATTGTCGCTTACGGTAGATCTTAAACATCCTCATTTTAAAACAAGAATGATACAATTAAATTGTGCCACACCGTATGATGTAGATTGTAGATTCTTGTATTGTAGATAGTGCATTCCATTTGCCGTTCTTATCACAGTGGATTTTCCATTTTTGGATAATTATATTTTTTTCCAGTGGTGGAAGGACTGACAATAAACTGGTGGGCATGCGTTTTGAGTTTAAATTGTTGCATTCTACTAGTTCACCACTAGCTGGCACTATATAATACAAACTGCCCTGAAAGCGGCAAGCAATCGTCAATCGTGTATAACACACTAACAGGTTCTCTGGGACAATTCTGCCCTCTTCAGGGCACATTCTGACATTCTAAAGTTGGAAACCAAACTTGTGTGTGTGTGTGTGTGTGTGCGTGTGTGTGTGTGTGTGTGTGTGTGTGGGGGTGTGTGTGTGTGTGTGTGTGTGTGTGTGTGTGTGTGTGGGAGTGTGTTTGCATCAATGGCGGAGTGTACCTGTCAGACATTTAGGTCATCACTCAGCACACGTCAGAGTTGGCTGAACGGGCAATCCATTTGTTTAAAAAAAAAAAGAACCTAAACTTTTTGATAATATTTCCACCTTATTACACAATCCCAACAATATCACACAACTAAAGAATGAGGATATATTTTTCTCCAGGAGGCATCATAGTAGCGTGAAAAAAGTGAAGACTGTAAACAATGTAACCATCCACACACATTTCCACCAGAAATGCTTAATGTGTTGCCATGCCATTATGTTGATATAACCATAAAGAGGAGGATGCATGTTCGTGTGTGTGTGTGTGTGTGTGTGTGTGTGTTTGTGTGTGTTTGTGCTGATGGGATTGATACGAATGTGGAGGGTGGGGGTGGAGGTCTGCCTCTTTATCTGCCTTTAGTTATGATGACACGATAGCAATAATTGTTCCGGACCACATATCATTAAATCCAGTGCGTGTATTTTCATGCATGTCTGTGTACATATGTGTGTGAACATGCATTTGAGTGAGTGCATGTACTCATGTGCATGTATATGTATTTTGCGCATGTTTTTGTGTTTGAGTGTGTGTATGCGCTTGTTTGTGTGTGTGTGTGTGTGTGTGTGTGTGTGTGTGTGTGTCTGTGTGTGTGTGTCTGTGTGTAAGTGCGTGCGCGTGCGCCTCCTTCACACGTCATCACATTTGGAGAACTTCTATTTTGCGCTTCTATGACAGTTAAAAATGTTCAGGTCCACTTTGCATCATCAAATCTATAAATAGTTTTGCTTTAATTTAGTTTTACTGTACAGCAGTTACAAACCACAGTTTCAAAATGTGACTTAAAACTCTGCCAGAAGGGGTTATATGGGGGCCGGAGCTTGACCCTTGTACAGATGACTTCGACTTCCATAGTCAACTTCACAACCAAGTCGACTTCATGTCAATGGACATTTTAATGGGGGCTGCTAAAAGCACAAGAGTCCTGCTTTGATGGCCTGGGTGGTCTCTGACCACGTCCATTACGCCAGCCCTCGATTAGCTGAATGGTTTTAGAGGCCTTATGGCCGTGAGCTCATCGTAGCGACAGTTCCATCTCATTAGTAGCTTGATTGGTGGAGGGGGACCTGCAGCTTCCATCTATTGAGGAGGCTGCTCCGAGGATGTATAGTCCAGTAACAAGGCAGATTTTTAGCATTGATGTCACGCTTCGTGAGCCAGCCAAACTGACAACACGACCGAGGTTCTCCAAAACAGAATAATTGATTTGATTTTGCTTTCCTTTTAAACTGATGTTGTTGTTGTGTTTGCTTTATATTAGCCGTGTTCCTTATGGCAGGGGGACTACCGATGGAAATTAGCCTTTTGGCTATAGGTGGGTGTATTTACATGTTTTTAAAAATTACGGTTCATGAAAACTAATTAAAATAACTGAAAATGAAATTTTAAAAAACATTTTTTTTGAAAATGAAATCAAATAAAAAACTAAAATGCTTTAAAAACTAAAACTAACAAACTACATATTATATTTCAAAAATGAATTAAAGCTAATTATGAATGTAGCAAAAATATCCTTGATTTACATCTCTCAGTTAATACAAATAAACACTACATGAGCTTTTCATGGTTCATTTAAATGTCATTTATTCCGGTATTCCTATATGTCTGTTGAGAATTGTAGTTTACTTTTTTATTTATTTTTCTAATCTTGCACTTGGCAATCACTCTACATATTAAAAAAAACCTAAAAGTAATACTAAAACTAATAAAAACAAAACAAATGAACAAATAAAACAATAAAAACATACATAAGCAAACAAAGTTGCTCTAAAAACAAATTAAAACTAATTCTTTTTTTTAAAGTCAACATGAAATAAAAGCTAATGTAAAATGACGGTCTTAACCAGCCTGGGTTACACTAAGTATAATGAAAATCTCAAAACTATTCGAACCCTGCAAGTTGGGTGAGTGAGGTAGGTTTTCCTGCTAAAGTCACCACTTCCCTTTTGAAAGTGCTCTATAAATACATTTGAGTTGAGTTGAGTTGAGCTCCCTGACCTGACTTCACAAATAAGCAAAGCAAAATGGGAAAAAAAACAAGGTCATCTTCTTAACAAGTGAGTGTTAAAAGTCCCACACGACCTTAGAAACAGTCTGAGACCTGACCAGAATCTGTCTCTCCATTTATCAATCATGTATTGTGGTCAAATGTGACTTTGACCATTTTAAGATGGAGGGAGGAGACTACCTGCAGAAACTCACTGACATCCTGCCTTTTGGCCTTCATCGCCAACATGAGCGCATTCGACGTTTTTCCTCTCACTTGCGCTTCATGTTGTTCGCTTCCCAGCGATGTTGAATACGCACTAGCGTCATGACGTAAAACTCTCCCA
>CAAKHF010003313.1:15993-27589 GCA_901007745.1 Hippocampus kuda
TTAAGCAGTTTATTGGTGAGAAAAAAAACAAAACAGTTCCACTCAGTTGACAGTGCCATCTTCGTCATTAATACGTTTCTTCTTTTCTTTTTCAGAAAAATAACATCAGGTTAAACAATCACCACAAACACACACACACACACACACACACACACACACACACACACACACACACACACACGGCATTAATATACCTGACTGGGTTTTCCCCAGCCTGGTAATGAACGACACGTGGCCGCTCAGTTCCGCCAGTGCAAAATGTACATCGAAGTCCCCCTCAACTCTGCACTCTGTGTTATCTCCGTTTGGACAGCTGGCTTAATAGCTGCGTGGTCGCCATGGAAACGTGCTCGATTTCCGACAGCTCAAAGAAACGATACACCGAGCCATTGTTGAAATGTGAATGTTCTCTGATTCGACAGATAAAATGGAAGGTATTTCCTTCAGTACTCCTTGATTGGCAAACTAACAAGCGCCACTTGTGTTTTGAAGGAACAGAACGTCAGGCACGCACGTGTCTCCAGCCAGGATTGTCTCATCGCTGGAAACTGAGCGTGACTCCCCCCCTCTGAGGCAGACTCAGCAGAGGTAGGCCTGTAAGATTTATGGAGGAAAAAAAAAGTCACGATTCTTATTTTTCATTGAGGTTGAAATCACAAATCAAATCAAATTATTTTTCATTGATTTCAAAACACCCATTAAAAGTCATCTTCTCAAATCGATCATTTTCGCGTCATGACCATTCGTCCCTGCATGTTGAAGAACATTTTATTCTTGAGCATTATCCTTTTCGTCAAGCACAAAATGAAAATGTAAATATCGTGTGAAATTCCAGCCTCGGGCATATTCACACCTTTGATGCCGTGCATCTTTGCACGCATTGGAGCCCTGACTAAGCATTACTGTTATCTCTTTGTCATATTTATTTTAGCTAATGTTATTTTCAGGCCTCTTGGCTTACTGGGCTAACCTGGGAACTCCTTTGCTTTTTGGGTCAATAAAAATTCCTTGAATCCCTGAAAAATCACATTTTTAGTATAACTTGAAAGAAATTTGATTCTGAAAGGACAACGAGAGACAATAGCGATTTAAAATAAGGTTAAAAAAACAAATACTCGTCTGTTCCTATGCGTGTTGGCATCTTAGGGGCGCTGTGGTCCCGTGCATGGATGGAGTATACACAATTAGAACAGAAGAAAGTTGTGATTGAACTCTAGTAATACAGGTGATGGAATAATTGTTTACTCTCGAAGTCAACTTATTTCCAGTTTGCATGTCAATTGCATACTACATTGACTTTAGCATTAGTGCGAGTGATATTTTAAAAACTTAAGGATGTTTTCTATTTAAAAATGCAATGCGTGTCATTTTTTTTGTTTTATGTTTAGTTTGACAATCAACTCCAACTTTGTCATTAAACAGCTTCAATCACACTAAGAGATGGCAGAATCACATTCGCTTTGGTACCCGGCACCCTACGCAAGCAACATTAAGGGTATTTTCACAACATCAGTAACTTGTGAATGCACTGCATAGTTCTACACATGAGTCATTTTTCTTTGATTATGATGTTTTTAAGATCGACAGAAGCCAAAATCGAAATCACAATTACATTTTGATTCATCGTGCAACCCGACCATTATTGATAACATTGTTAGATTCTGAGTATGTGTTTACAACCCTTGCCATTTAAAAATGAATCAAATGCAGCAACTAAAAGACACAAATGCTCAGACAAAGTTGTCAGTTTGGGCTTTCTTCTCGAATCACGTCTGTTTCTGCAACTTCAGCTGCGTGCGTGACATTTTTCACATGTCCTCCATTACCAAAAGGCTGGCGCAGGTGTGTACCTCTGCTCTGATTCATCCTGCTAACAATCCCCCGCAATTTGAAGTTTTGCTATTTCCGGATGTCTCGTCGCCGTCTGCAGAGCTCACTCATCCAGCTCCAGGAATAGATTTGACTTGCACACCCACGCCTCTCAAAATGCAATCCAGCGTGGCAGTTGTCCGCCACTGTTACTCTCCTGTGAATGCAGAGTACATTTGAATGAGGCCTTTCTTCATTCATGGCACAGGCTGGCTCTTAAGTCACCAAGATAAATGCCCCATGTCAACTTAAAACTGCTTCTTCAGTTGAACAAAAAAAAGCTGAAGTATTTCCCTGACCGGGAATCGAACCCGGGCCACGGCGGTGAGAGCGCCGGATCCTAACCACTAGACCATCAGGGAAGATAGTAAAGAAAAGTACAGTATGCAACATTTCTTATCTGCGTCCAAAATAACGGCTTGCGTTGTAAGGGCGGACAGAAAAAAGACCTAAAATTAGCCAAAGGTTGCAGATTTAATTATTCGTTGCTTGCTAAATTGGACTTTCGTGAAGTGTTAAATAGAAAAAGCATCTGTCTTTCCCTGACCGGGAATCAAACCCGGGCCACGGCGGTGAGAGCGCCGGATCCTAACCACTAGACCATAGGGAAGGTGATATACAAGCGCACACTCTGTAAGATCTCACATTTGTGCCCAACATGACAGATTTTGTCATTATATTTTTCATATATATTTTGTCGTTATAAAGGCTGCTACTCTCTTCGGAATAAATGATGGCAAAAAAACCCTAAAAAATAGCCAAAGCTTGCAGATGAGTCATTCGATGATTGCTGAATTGAAGTATTGTGAGTTGAAGAAAAAAAACAGAACAGCTTTCCCTGACCGGGAATCGAACCCAGGCCACGGCGGTGAGAGCGCCGGATCCTAACCACTAGACCATCAGGGAGATATCACACACTTCTCATCCGTTTCGATAATACAATGATTTTTTCACGTGAAGGCTGCTTTTTGGAATATTGACAACAAAAAAAAGCCCAAAAAATTCACCAAAGTTTGGAGATTTAATTATTAGTTGCTTGCCGAATTGGACTTTTGTGAGGCATGGAGTTGAACAGAAAAAGCTACATTCATTCCCTGACCGGGAATCGAACCCGGGCCACGGCGGTGAGAGCGCCGGATCCTAACCACTAGACCATCAGGGAAGATGTCCAAGATACGCATAACATGCAACATTTCTCATCTGCATCCAAAATTTCGCCTAAAATATCTCATCAAGAAGGGAAACCAGCCTGGCATCATCGTAAAAATATCGTGATTTCACACCAGTTGTCAACACACGAGTGTGAGAAAGATGATGTTTGAGGAGGAAAGGTGGTCCGTACAAATGACCCTGTTGCCCACGCCTGCTGATATGAAGTACACCTCACTCCACTCATGTCAATTTAATTTTTTGAATGAAATATATTCTTTCAGCAATGACAGCCTCGAAGCGCCAACTCATGTGCCAACGACGATGCTTGGTGCATCAACAACTTTTTTTTTTTTTTTTTTAAGTACAACTCTCACAACTGACATGGCTAATTGGTCTTTGCTTTGTGGTTTGTTGAGTAACAAATCAAGCATCCAAACACTAAACAAACGGCGACCCGCCATTTTCGGTTCTCTTGTTTGCACCTCCCTCACTCGCCGTGACTCTATTTACTTGCTTCTGATTGTGACACTCATTTAAATGAGCAGGGTGACGTTGCGTGAAATTGAAATTGAACTTTCAACGGGGCTACTGTCGCGCAGAGCGCAAAGATAACTGGTCTTTTAGTGACGACTAAACCTCGTTTTTATTCACTGACCTCAATCACAAATGTAACATGCTCATAAGGTGAAATCAATTCAATTAATTCGGTTCAGTGTGAACATCTGTTCATCCATCTTCGATCCCATTTATCCTCATAAGGATGCTAGTTGTCATCAAGCTAGAGTTGATAGAGTTGGAAGTAGAGTTGGTGGGCGACACACCAACATTTGCGCATTTGTCATGGACGGGCAAACAACTCATCCACCAAGCCGCCCCAAACAGAACATGCCAATAACATCTCTACGCAATTAATGGCAACAAGGCAAGGTTGATACTTTAAAAAAAAAAAAAAAAGGCTTTTATTTACTGTATTTGGGGAACAGCGCTCTTCATGTCCATCACGAGCAGACGCACTCTAAAGTCTCACAAACGAACGCCGAAAAAGAAGAAAGTTTGAAGAAGGCATTTCAGGGTCAAACTGGCAATTTCCATTGGTCCTTCAAAGGCCAACTTATTCTGACTGACGTTGCATGAAATTGAAATTCTGTTTTAAAGGCGACTGTTGCGGAGAGGGGCCCAAATCGTCTTTTAGTGACGATGAAACTTTTTACTCAGTGCCCTGAACTCATTCGGACAAATACAGAGGAGGTGATTCACATTTACGTAAAACTATCGGAACGCTTCATGGCCCGAGGGGTGAATGACGAGGACACTGCATAGACACAGATCTAGCTGTCAATCTATCTATCTACGCACACAGACAGATTCGGTAGAAGTCCCTCTTAGCCAATGGGATGCCAGCAAGATGCTCGGTAGTAGCCAATGGCAGAGTAGCTATGTTGCGTTCAGGAAACTTGGAGCTACGAGTAGCTGCATTTTTACCTTTCGGATCTTGAAATTTATTTTGTGACAAGAGGCAATATTTTCCTGTTTCGTAACTTGAAAATTTCCTATGAAGAGACATTCGTAAGTAGTTTGGACATACAAACTCAGCGAGTCTGAGGGACAGCTGAAAGGAATGCAGCAGAATGCATCCATTTTTTTTTTTTACACGTGTGTCATATTTATTTCCACTTGGCTACCTGTGACCTGGGAGGCTGAAGGCAGATTGCCAAACCGTTGGACCTGCATGCTCCTGACACTCATCTGTCTTTAGTAATCAACGTGCACTCATATCTCCTGTCAAGTCACATAATCACAAGTCATATTGGAGCTAATGTCAGTCCAGCAGGTGCGTAGGTGCATACACACATGTCAATAGACAAGTGCAGTCAACACAAATGACATCTACGTCTGCATCCCAAAGCTAAATTGGTTTAAAATATATATCCTCGATACTGTAATGTCATTTGGAGAACTTTTTTTTTTGTGCAAATCTCAGAAGTGATTATTGTGGAGACAAACAAATAATATGAATATTCAGTACAATAATCCTCTCGGCTGACCGACGTAATTTATGTGAGTTTATGACAAAAATAAATAAAAATGGATAAAAAGGTGTGTTCCACGACATTCCTGGCGCAAATGCTAATTGCGTCGCAGCTCCAGCCAATTAATTTTGGTGGATCACGGCCCCTAGTGGCCCAAATGCAAGTGGACTGTAATGGTGAAAGTAAAAATTAAATCTGCATCAAAATGGAGTGGATTTGTAAACTAGCAAGACAGATCATTTAACATATCAAGAAAAATATCAAAACTACCCTTGAGGTCATACAGTTTGGGCTCCTACTCGCGGCTCCGAGCTTCCTGAACGCAACATACGTATATCTGCACTGCCATTGGCTACTACCGAGCGTCATCCTGGCATCCCATTGGCTAAGAAGGACCTCTACCGGATGTGTCTATGCAGCGTTCTCGTCAGTCGCCCCTCGGGCCATGAGCCATTCCGAGAATTTTACGCCAATGTGAATCACCCAGAAAAAGTATTAACGATCGCTCACTATGCTGATGTTTGCCTTGGACATTTTCAAAGGATTGTTACAAGCCGACAAAAACAAACGCCCTTGGATCAGTTCTATACAAACGCCACGCATTTGTAAAGAAATGCGTCTCTACTAACAAAATTTTCTAATCAATACATTTCTTCCAGAACCAATTAATTTCGTAAGTAGATGTACCATTATAATGACAAATCTGGTTAACCCTGCGTGCCAAAAGTAAACTTTTTTTTTTCTTTGGTTTTAACTTGCTGCGGCCTTTGCTATGTGTCCTTGAGCATGTCTGCAGTGTCTGCAGGCTGTCACATCCCATTGGAGTGCTTTTAATCGTCATCTGATCAAACGCAACTGACCGTGAACATGCTGGCAAAGACTGCACACGGAACTTTAACTTGCTTTAGGAACTGACAGACTGAATCAAACATTCAGCGGTTCTTGTCAGATACACCAGATAAAAGGCAATTAAAGAGATGTGGGCTGTGCTCAACCGAAAACCACAAGGTCCACAGGTACATTTTAAATTAATATTGTCTCTCCTATCTTCCTGTTCTTTTCGGCCTCATCCGCCATTGGCCCATCCAAACTTATATTTGGCGCTGTTCTTCTCGCTCTGAACTTCCTGTTTGTAATTTTGCTTCCTATTATTTGTATTATCCTTTATTATCTGTCCTAACTTTACTGATTTTGTCCATTTTGGATCAATCCTGACTGTAGCTCTTGTCCTAGTTGACTCTGTAGGTCTTAATTTCTTGATCTTTTAGTCTCGTCAAGTCACATTTATTTCTATAGCCCTTAATCACAAACAGTCTCAAAGGGCTTCACATGGCCACAGTTGACAAATATCAGCAACATGCCCTGACCTTAACCCCCAGGAGGGCAAGGAAAAAAACCCAAAAAAAACCCAAACATCTGGGGGGGAAAAAAATGAGAAGCCTTGAGTAGGGGCCACAGATGGGAGAATCCCTCTTCCAGGCTGACCAGGCTGCAATGGATGCCGAGTGGGCAACATTTGAGACAAAGAGTCACAATGTGACACTACTTTCACCTCATCGAGAACTTGTAAACACAGCACGCCGTTCTGCACCATCGTTTTTCTTCGATTATAGCATTCTAAAGAGGGTGAGATGTTAAAATCAAAATCACGATTCAAATTTAATAAGGCGGAATGATCACCTGGGCCTCGAGCTGCCAAATTCACAGACAGGCGAAACAAACAAGGCTGGCATCAGCACCAAAATCAGAATATTCAGTGCTCAATTCTTTTAGGTCTTTAACTCATTCACTCCCAAAGACGTTTTTAAACGTCTTTTCAGGCTTGGTCCAGAATTGGCTGGTACTGAATGAGTTAAACCATTGTAAAATATAACTCAATCAAGTGCGCACCTTTTGTCGTTCATCCATAACATATGTTTTGTTTTAGTTCATTATCGGCCCTGAGTTTCATTCTTTTGGGATCAGCCTTTCTCGGTGCATGCCAACTTCCTGTCTTTTAGGCTGCTGGCTGATCGATGATGAGCCGTCTAGGAGCCACTATTTATCAGTAGTGGGCACATTTCAAAGCCGAACTGTTCAGCCAGAAGCTGACAGCCTCTGAACGCGTCGCTCACGCTGCTCTCCGTGTTCATGCTCGTTGGGTGTGATTCGTGATTTGAATGGCCACATTTTTTGTTGTGCTTCGGGGTTGTCCGTCGGTTGGCTAGCTCATCGCCGCTCAGTGATTATTGCAGCGCATTGTTCTGCGGATGTAATTAAAGTCCTCTTTGACAATCAGATGCCTCTCGTGACGCTTCCGAGCGCCATTGTGGAGAACCCGGTGAGCTTTGACATGTTTGTGTGGTTGTCAGTAATGAAAATACCATCGCGGTGCCAGGAGGGCGGAAGGCATGATTGGCATCTCCTAAGATTACACAAGCTCATATTCCCGTGACATTTGTTGCTAAATTATGTGGCAATGATCTCTCACACAGCTGGCTTCCTTTATTGGAGCCTTGAAGGACACCGGATTCTTTCTCCTTTTGCAGAACTAAAAAGAATAAAGTGCTCCGTGGCTTCATATGCGCTGCAGCATCCCTATTTATTACCCTCCTCGTTTTTTTTGCAGTAACTCAGCGCTCCGCGTTTCGGCTGAGCTATTAAAATTTATATTCTGGCACTCCAGCGTGATCTTGGAGATGATGATTCAATCTTGGATGATTCCACTTGTTTGTCTAGTCCAGCCAAACACTGGAAGGGAGAGTGAAAGTTTATATATGAGAGGAGCCTGCTTCTTCTTACTACGACTGCGCACCGTTCAGAGGCCAGCTAGAGGACACCAGTGCAGCGGAGTCGCTATTGTGAATGTATTGTATATGTATGTTTGGATTGAATCGTGTTTATTAGTATTAGTAGACAAGTTTTTATTTTTATTTTTATTTTTTACAACTTCTCATTACATGGCACTGGTGTATATATACTGAGTTCAAATCAAGCCTAATATTTGCACTCATTTGTAGTCGGCAGAGGAACAAGCAAGCATCACAACCTTTTATTGATTTATGATAATGTAATTTAAAGTATAATTAGAATAGAAAGACAAACCTTTGCGTAGTCCCATCTATGATGGCGATAGGCTTGTTTTAAAAGCAGATTTTAGAAGCGGTAAATAATCATTCTAAACTTTGATCGGCCATGGAAATGAAAAATGTATACTGTATATTTTTTACATACAATGTGTACTGACTAGAGATGAAGATTTTATATATATATATATATATATATATATTTTTTTTTTTTTACAGCAATTGCTTTTTTTTACAGCAATTGCAATGCTTTTACTAAATTCCACACGAGCCTCATAAGTATTTGATCCGTTTTGAGGACCAAAAAAAAGAGAGAAAAGAGAGAAAAAAAAAATTGTATTCACACGGTTTAGCTTAAAGCTGCACGTTGACATCTGGACGTTTTTGACACAGGATAATCCCCCAAGAAAGACCACTCGGAGCATAATTATATAATCTTGTATTCCTCTCATCCAAGGTCTAGTTACATGACCTCACCTGAGCCACTCGGCAAATTGTGTTTGACCCCAATCAGGCTGCTGATGACACTCCACTCTGAGCTGACCTGACATTGACGCACTCGCACCAAGAATATTAATGCACTCTCATTCCTCATCTGCTGCACACACCGCTCAGCAGCCATTAGAAATATCCTCCTATATGGACGTTTATGGCTTCGAAACGCGCAAAACCTTGAAATGCACCAGCAGGACAGGGAAGGTTGCCTCAATCTATACTTATGAATGATGGCCCTTTTTCTGACATGACTGATGAGTGATTTTACAAACCATATTACGCTGACAGCGACAAAAGTCTTTGCACACCTCCGAATCAATTGCTGTGGAACCTCAAAAAACCGTTCGCCGACGTTGGTTGACTTCCATTTGGGCTGATAATTTCTCCTTTGGTAAACAATGGAAATAGAAATATTACATTTCAGACTCACGCCGTCATAGCCTAAAACCCTGACACTCACAAGTCGAAGCAAAAAAAAAAAAAATCAGCTGAATGACGGCTCAGATCTCGAAAAAAATCTGTGCATAACATTTGATATAAAGGTATGCTCGTTAGATTGATATTCAACCGGTTAACCTGGATGGGAACATTGTTAAAATGTTACTTGAACATTACCTGTACAGTTAACTCTTTGTCACCGACAAAAAAAAAATCGTCAAGTAAAAAGATGACGTGGTGTCCGGCTGACGACATTTCTCCAAAACTACTTTTTTTTTTTTTCAATCGGTGATGACTAAAGAACCAAACTTTAAATTTCTACTTCAAGAGCGGAATCCACTCTTTCATATGGTGCCATCTTTACCGAATCAAAACGCCCAATATTCAGCCAGCATTGAAAGATGAGTCAAAATGCTCAAAAGCGACTGCCGCTCTTGACTTTGCCTTTTCGGAAAAGCGCTTGGCACCGAAAGAGTTCATGACGCTTTTATGATGGTAACAGATGGGATCCGAACGGAACAGTCACATAGCCTTCGTCCTTTTAACGTCCCAATGCAGAGTCGGGGATTGGTTTATATCGTATGCGGGCTGTTAACAGCGCAAACGTTTTATACAAGTTCATGTGACGCGTAAATCTGCTACGGAATGTTGACGTTACAGAGGACGTTTGAAAGATTCGGCCCCCACAGCAACATTGTGCAACGTTGCCCCTGAGCTATTACACGCGACGCCTCGGGATAAGCTTGCCCTTAAAAGCCTCTCCAACATAATATAAATAGTTCTGTACTAAAACGTCCTGGCGAGTCCTCCCCGCAAGAAAGCTTCCTGGATGGCTTCCGCACGAGGTTAATGTTTGTGTCACTGAATTGAATTCCATCGCTGCTGTTCCCTTCAACTTGCAGGCGACTGGAGTGTTCACGTTGACATTTCTTTTTCATCATAGTAGCAGCTACCTTTGTCGCAAGGAAATACTATCGATCAGTTTTATCGAGAGAGCAGTTACTAGATGTGCCTCGCGCCTTTATAAACCCAAACATTCTTCATCTTTTCTCCTTCTACTATTCTATTATTTTTATTGTTTTTACTTGCGAGAGAAAAAAATTGGGGGAGGGAATTTGGAACGGATTAGCGCAATTTCAATTTATTTCAATGGGGAAAGTTTATTTAAGATACAAGCGTCACAGGACAAAATTAAGTTGTATCTAAAAGTATTTTTTGGGTCTATATATGATGAAACTCTACAGCACAGGTGTCAAACTCAAGGCCAGGTCAGATCTGGCCCGTAATTTTTTTCCCCCTTAGTACATTTCCGCTAGGGAATGTTTTTAAACCATATCGGGGCGCTTTTCAGATATTCATGGCAAAATCATCCTGCACCCAAAACCTCATGCAAAATTTACTCAGGCCTTCACCTTTCAAAATGGGCATGACAACGATGCCTCTGTGCAGCCTTCAGACTGAAAAGAACCCTGACAGTTGACTGACTGTGTTATGCAGCCTTTGTTGTTTACAAAGCAACAAGGATGAAAAGAGCACATATTGTACTATTGACAGCTTCTGAATATTTGATGGAATCGGCCTGCATTATTTGACATTTATTTGTTTTTAGGAACAAAAATTGCTTTTCAAAAACAGTCGTACGGTGTAATGGTTAACACGTTGACCTCACGGTTCTGAGGTTCTGGGTGCGGGTCCCGGCTCAGGCCGGTTTGCATGTTCCATCCTCGTGCTCGCATGGGTTTTCAGCAGATATGCCGTTTATTCAGTCTCAACTCGTTTGCTGTCTGAAGGAGGACAGAACATCATCTGTGGTAAGTTGAGCTACATCCACTCTGTGGTACAACTATATCCCAAATCATCTTCCCCCATTGAAATGAATGGAAATTCCGTTAATCTGTTCCAGCCCCCCAATTTTGATGTGACGCCAGAACCAATTTGTCATTCACACACTGCAAGCAATAACGCCTCCAGTCAAACATCATCAGTCTCGGAAAATTAAATGTACCGAACAATGATTTGATCTAACGGTACAACTTTCAGTCACATTCCGCAACACTGAAGCTTAATTAACTTGTCTGCCTGAAATTTTTGAAAGCATTCCTGTGATGCGCGCACTGCAGCTTTGTTTGCCTTTCGGAGCGGGGAATTTTGATTATCATCCAGCTATTTCTCCGCTAGCTGAGCGCTTTATGATTGAGTCTTGTAATTGCTGATGGTAAGCGAACACCCCACGTGCTTTGCAACAAGCAACATTAACTTTTGAGGCAATTACAAGCTCACGATGGAAGCGCCTGGGGAAAGCCACTCATCAGGCAGCTGACTAAGCAAGAGTTGATGAATCTTTTGAACAGGTAGAAAAATACTCAACTTGTCGCACCTGAAATCTGCACCTTTGTCTGGTTTTGTACCAAATATCACTTGTTCATTTTGTTTTGCCCCTCCGTAATTCTTAAGGAAATATTTTAGTTATTTTTTTTGGGTACAATCCTGCTAACGCTCTCTCCCCCCCCCCCCCCCCCAAAAAAAAAAAAAAAAAAAATAAAAGGA